>JAOVVB010232438.1:0-10010 GCA_028570985.1 Heterobranchus longifilis
TTGTTATTTTACAGAATGAGACCTGAGAGAAAAAGTCACAATTACAAAGCTGTCTGCTACTTCAGCACCACGGACAGCGCCATGGATTCATCAATACACAGCACTGTCGCTACCTGATGCACACCGGAAACATCATCCGTTCTACACATGTGCAAACTTGTTTCTAACACGCATACGTGAACATTAGGCATGGGAGGAAAATTTCGTGTCACGATTATCCTCGCCAAAATAATTGCGATTCACGATATAATCAACGAAATATGTTCAGAAAACACACTGGAATCACTTTACCTTACATATTGCTTTGTTGGGACTTTTTCTTGAAACATTACAACTTTTTCTGATAAAATTGTGAGGTTTCTTTCCCAAATATTAAGACTTTTTTTCTGATAAAACTGGTTTCGTGGTCGTGGTCTTGTGGTGGCGCTGAAGGAAAATCAAGTCATTAGGATTTGACAATGTCGTTATTATTACTGATAGAAATGATAACCACAATTACAAAATAAGTCGTTGTAATAAACCGGAATTATACTCCCTCTCATTACAGCTTCTCACACCATCAGTTACAGTTAAGGTTGCATCACACACACACACACAGACGCACACACACCCTGGAAGGAAAACGACATTAAGTCAACCTTAACTAAATAAAGGGCAGCTGGTGAGGACTGCCGGTTCGGACGCCCTGGGTGACAGAAAGACGAGGCGGTTATCAGGTAATGACAGCGTTACTCATCATCAGCTCTACATTCAATACTGCTGCCGCGCGCGCGCGCGTGTGTGTGTGTGTGTGTGTGTGTGTGTGTGAATTCGTGAATTCACAGAAGAGGCCACATGTTGTCACGTCCTGAATGAAACAGGAAACGGTGGAGTGAATGACTAAATAAACAAGGTTATTCAGTTATTGTTCATGCAGCCAATGCACGCACACACGCACGGACGGACGCACGCACGCACGCACACACGCACACACGCACGCACACACGCACACACGCTTTTCCTATACATAGTCTTAACCCTGGGCTGTATTCATGAGTCACCGCTGTACATCCCTGCCTTTAAATATACGTAGAAACATACACAATATTTGTGTATTTCCCAGTTTCACATACCATAATATTCTGTGTTCATGCTGTTTTCAGATCTACTGAGTTTCAGGAAATTGTCTTTTTTTTCCCTGTTTATTTAAAAAGACATTTATTGACTGAATCTGATGCTCTGCGCTGCCTTTTGGTTGGAGGCTACAAAAGGCTTTTTTTATGTGTGTGAGTGTGTGTGTGTGTGTGTGTGTGTGTGTGTGTTGCTCGGCAACCACACAATCAGCTGATGATCAGCTGTTTCACCAACAGGTGTTGTAGCTAGTGGGACGTAGTTATTCAATTACATTTCATGAGCCGGAAGTTTCTAAGGTGGAAAGTTTTGTGGTGGAAACAGGTTTGTGGAAACGTGTTTGTAATTACAGCTTGTATTTTATTTAACTGTGTGCACAATGCTCACGAGTTAATGACTGAGATCTGGGAGGAACGCCTTGACATTGTTAAAAAGACGACAGACGGGTGGAGAAACACGAACAGTCAGACAATCAGACGGGTTTTAAACAAACAAACAAAGGTCACAGTTTACACTTTCAACTCTGACCTGTCGTACTGCAGTTGTGCACAAACACAGTTTTCTTGTCCATTGAGGGATCATTAAAACATTTCAGGCGCTCTCGGTTTTCAGTTTTACCTCCAAATAAAGTGGTTTATTTAATAAATAATTATAAACTGTTGGTTTGTAGATCTATGGGACTGATGTCGAATGAAAAGTCCCATTCAGTTGAGTGAAAAATGTTGTATTAGGGGTGGGACAATAATCGATTTTGTCGTGGGTCGCGATAAAAAAAACACTCAATAAGTTGATCGTGGTGAATTTCCATTATCAGGATAATCATGAATATCCTCATGAATTGACGGCAGTTTGCTACAGTGTCCTATCTGTCCTAAGTTGTAATGTTTTGAGAAAAAAGTTGTAATGTTTTGAGAAAAAAAAGTTATAATGTTTACAGAAAAAGTAGTAATGTTTACAGAAAAAGTAGTAATGTTTACAGAAAAAGTCATAGTGTTTCGAGAAAAAGGTCGTAATGTTTTTAGGAAAAAGTTGTAACGTGATATCATTCGAATCGGGTGAATTTACAAAGCTATTGATCGTTAAAACGATCAATAGTTGCAGCCCTATTTCAGATAATTGCCTTCATTAGTTAAAAGCTAAAAATGTGTGCACTAAACCGAAGAACGTTTTAATCTGTAATAAGGCTCCAGGGTCAGAATTCCTGTTAAATCTCTGCATAACTTTTCCTCATTACAGTTGTGTTGGTCATGTGCTCGACAACAAGAGGATTTTAGGCTCCTGTTGAGCTGAACCCATGACCTATACACACACATGCACACACACACACGTGCACACACACACACACACACACACACACGTTAACACAGATCAAACAGTGTGATGCTCACGAAGAAGAAATGCTTTAACTCTCCACAAACATGTGTTTTTTGTGTCAAAGGGGAGTCTCCTGCATCAGCCAATCAGCAGACAGATAGAGCACTGCCACTGCCGCCTCCAGAACAACACACACATGTATATAATCACCATCTTCACCTCTGTGCATCCTCTCTAAGAAGAAGAGTACACACCTGTATGAAAACATGCATTCCTCCCTTTAACCCTCTAAACTCCAAAATTCACCGGCGGGATTACAAAATCCCCAAAATAAACTCATTATATCTGGAAAGACTGAGATTTTTTACAATGTATATAGACTTTTGTACTACTTAAAGAACTTGTATTTAATTTCATTGTGACTGTGCTGTTGTTACAGCCTAGGATGTGATGTGTCCTTTTGTGGTTTTTTCTACTTTTTTGTTTGTATTCTTGCTATGATCTAAAAAATAATGATAAACACTTTTTTTTAATTGCCAGAATTACACCATTTATCATAGCATTTAACACTGCTGTCAAGGCTTCCATCGGGAAAACCAAATCTAAGCTTAGAATAGAGATGTTTAATCAAAATCACTTTGTTCTACATGTGTCATTTAAACTTTGGACAAAAATAAAACATTTGCATGAACCAGATCCTGTAAAAAACATTAAATTCTGTGCTCCTCTGCGCAACTGTGAAGCCATGAATGACTCTGCTGAGACCAACAGTCACGTGACAAGAATTCAGTGAAACTTTGACTGAATACAGAGTACAGAGGAGACAACAAGAGAGGCTGTAAAATATGTAAATAGTTCAATATGTATCCATGTGGAGCCCCCATTTTTCCAATATTGGTAACACTTAGAAAAATGTTGTATTAGGGGTGGGACAATAATTGATTTTGTTGTGATAAAAAACACTCACAATAAGTTTATCGTGGTGAATTTCCATTATCGGGATAATCGTGAATATCCTCACAAATTGACTGCAGTTTAATACAGTGTCGCATCTGTGCTGCAATAAAAATATTTGTTTCTTGAAAATAAGTTGTAATGTTTTGAGAAAAAAGTTGTAATGTTTTGAGAAAAATAAGTCGCAAGGTTTTGAGAAAAAAAGTTGTAATGTTTACAGAAAAAAAAAAATCACAATTTTGAGAAAAAAGTCATAATACTTCGAGAAAAAAGTAGCAATGCTTACAGAACAAAATCACAATTTTATGAGAAAAAAGTCATAGTGTTTCGAGAAAAAGATCATAATGTTTTGAGAAAAAAGTCACAACAAAGCAACATGTAAGGTAAAGTGATGCCAGTGTGTTTTAAGAGTTTTAAGCACATTTTATTGATTATAGGAATAATTATTTTGGCCAGGATAATCATGACATTTCCATATCGTCCCATACCTATGTTGTATGTATAGATTCCATTTTAACTTATGTTTTTTCTTTTTTATGATTTATGGCATTATAACTGCTGTTGTACTGCACAAAAGACATGTTTCCCTGATTCTAGCCATGATTGTGCAGTTTCCACAGATGTTCAGAACTTTATATTTCAGTGAAAAACGAGGACACAGTGAGGGAAAATGTGACAGGAGCAAAAAAAAAAAACTATTTGGGGTTTAGAGGGTTAACATTACAGCTTCACAAAACACAAAACAACCCCCACAACAGAGCAAACTACCTCCAGATGGAGTTCTGGAGGAGAGGAGGGGGGCAGATCCCCAACGACAGCCCCTCTGACACAGCGTATAAAAACCTGCATGTGACTCAGCAAAATTATCTGTGGAGCAGCAGGCTGGCCGGTTTTTCCGGATCAGATAAATATCACAGATATCTTTGAAGAGCAGGTTTTGTTTGTTGTACTGTAACATAAAACTCTGATCATTTCAGTGACGTTCACCGTAAGAAACGTTCTCAACTTCTCAATTTGTTGGGTTCTTCTTTGAAAGGATGGGCTGCATGGTACCAAGTAGGGTAGAAATCACAGACTCATACTCACGATACCAGACTGATCTCATAAATGCGTGAAATGACCACAAGCTCTTAACACCGAATTACGTGGTGGTGGTGGTGTCACATATTGTGTTAAAATTACGTGTATGTCAATGGAAATAGAATGCTTTGCCGTGGTGGACACACAAATTTCCAGATGATAACTGTAGTGGCGATTTGTCCTCAAATAGCAAAAAAACTCAAAATTCAAAATCAAACAGCCACTGAGGCACCGAGGGAGCCGATCGTACACAGCAGGGGGAAAGTCCAGGCATACTGAAATTAACCAAAATAAAATACTAAAGTTATACTCAAAGGAATTAATCTGTATTCTTTAACCAAAATACTAACAAAAATAAATATTTAATTATAAAATATTAGAAAATAACAAATAGCTCCAACAATAATGAGAGCATCCAGACGCCACATAAAGAGGTAAGTTGGAGTTGTGGCTGGCTCCTAAAACACAGGACTTTGACACGGAAGACACGGAGTTCACATCTCGGTTAAAACAACATTGTAACATCCAAACCATGAAGTTTTTTTCTAACTTTAACAATGGACGTCACTGAAATGCGGGTGTTTTTTCTCAACATACCAGCATGTGGTAAGTGATCCAAACCATGATGTTTTTTTATACCGATGAAACTCACAGAAGTGTAGATGTTTTTTAGTCATGTCGTAAGAGGTCGTGGTCATTTGAAGAGCAGGTTTTGTTCTCAATCTCATTTTAATTTCAGTGACTTTTCACCAGAAACTTTCTCAACTCGTTTGACCACTACGATGCAGCGCCGGTTACATCCAGCTGATTAAATCTCACCAAATGAAAATGCAAATACACAGGATGGTAGTTTTGGGTTCTTCTTTGAAAGGATGGGCAGCACGGTAGCAAGTCGGGGTGGGAGTCACAGACTTAAGGTCGAGACACACCGAGTTTGGAGGCGTCAGTGAGCGTCTCTGTCGCCTGAGTTTTTGCAGTGTGTCCTGCACCGTTGGCACTAGTCGGCTCGAGTCGGCTGCTTTTCAGACGATTCAGAGTATTGAATCGGCGGAGCAAGTCGGTGAGAGGAATCACTCTGATTGGCTGTTCAGCTTCAGTTCACAAGAAGAGAAACCGACGTGATGAAAATAAACAACCGAAGTCAAGACAGCACACAGAGAAGGCTCGTCATTTTTCATCTTCATCTGATATTTCATAAACACGATAGGGCATCAAAAGTGTCCAAAAATTACGTTCAAACTATTCAAATATCTATTTTTGCACATTGTGTCTATAAAACTTAATTTAAAGACCGTAGATTTCACTGTCTCTCTGGAGCTAGACTGAGAACTGAGCCCCCTAACAAGCTAGCTAGCTGCTAACTAGCCAGCTAGCTGCTAAATGAGCTTAATGTTTCATCCACACACTCTTGTCACAGCGTAGGAAAGCACATTGCTGTCACCAGAGGAGTGACAACTTTGTTCGGCTCATTTTAATTTTGTAACCAGTGTAGCATTAAAGCATGGGGGAATTAGCAAGCTAGCTAACAAGCCAGCCATCTGCTAACGTTAGTTAGCTTGTTACAGCGCAGAGGACGACTAAATATAAAATATTTTTGCAGCGACGACACGATCGTCTGGCTCAAAGCAACCCACGAAGAGATGTTTAGAAGCTTCATGCTAACGTTATGTAGGCTACCATAACAACAGTTTGTGTATCTGGTTTCTCATTTTGTTTCATGTAATCAGAGATGCTTTAGAAGCTACATGCTAACGTTATGTAGCCTACCATAACAACAGTTTGTATATCTGGTTTCTCATTTTGAATGAAACACAGACGAGCGCCACCTGCTGGTGTGGAGAGTTATTACCTCTCATGCAGAAGCAGAACGTTGGCCATTGGCTGTAGTCTTTGCGGTGTGTTCAGGTTTTTTTGGCCCGACGGAGGCCCCCGTCACCCTTAATTCTTTGGTATCGGGGCTAAGTGTTCCGTCCTTAACTCTGTTACGATACTATCACGATACATTGACCATGATAACAATGGTATCATGATACAGCGATTGTATTGCAAGATGATCATCTACAATACATCACAAAATCTGTGTAACTGAAGAAGAAAAAAATACCATAATAAGGCAAAAAAGCAGGAATTATATGTATTTATTCACGGCATTGTGGTGTTTCACAGAGTTAGATAAGTGAGATGAAACCACGTAGGACAAAGTGCATAGAGTCTGTATGCTGTCAATTGTAGTTCTTAAAAAGAAGAAAATTGAGATCGGTGCATCTCTAGAGAGTTAAGTTAATAAGTTACCTTATTCTCCTGTAGTGCAAAAAAATAAGGTGAACACTTTTATGGCTGTTGACAGTATTTTCTGATTCATGGAGTGATAATGTGTCAGTTACAGTCAGTGGTGGAATGTAACTAAGTACATTTACTCAAGTACTGTACTTATACATTTGAGGTGCTTGTACTTTACTTGAGTCCTTTCTTTTCATGCTACTTTATACTTACACTCCACTACATTTCAGAGGGAAATATTGTACTTTTTACTCCACTACATTCATCTGACAGCTTTAGTTACAAGTTACGTAACATTGTTTTTTTACATTTCTAATTTTGAGACTTTTGTTCTGTTGGTAAAAGTTTCAATTGTGATGGGATTTTACAAAATACAAAATAGTTCAAAATGAGCTCCACCATAACCAACTAAAACAGTAAAATCCTTCTTCTACGTTAATGCATGATTAATAATAATCTACTGATATCATATATAATAGTATAACAGTAGTATAAATAGTACAAATAGTATTTCCTGATGATACTTACATACTTTTACTTAAGTAACATTGTCAATGCAGGAATTTTACTTGTAACAGTATTTTTACAGTGTGCTATTAGTAGTTTTACTTCAGTAAAGGATCTGAATACTTCCTTCATCCCTGGTTACAATAATAACCCTTAGATGAATGAAGACGGAAAGGTATTTTTTCCTTCATTTTTGTTGAACAAATGCTTTATTGTGGCTGAAGCTTAGAGACATTTTTTTGGGGAGGGGGGTAAATGGTATTATGTCATATTTAAGAGAAGAGTTGAAAAGCAGGTTTTGTGAGCTGTACTGTAACACAGCTCTGGCAGTCTCATTCTAATTTCAGTGATTTTCACCTTAAGAAAGAGAAATCTCCATTTCAGTAGCACCTACAAACACCTTTCCAAATGTATGCAAATTAGCATACATTCAATAAGATAATGCCTCATTTATATATGTAAACATTTCAGAAAACTTGTCATACAAAAGAATAATTGTCTTAATGTAAGTAATCAACTAGGGAAGTTTCATGGTGATATCTATTAGTTACATTTTTATCCACCTGTAGTGTCTCCCCTTTAAAAAGTCTTAATTTATCCTCTCATCAGACAATAAAAAGGGTATAATAAAGTGAGTTTTGGGAAGTGTTCACTGAACATTGTATTCCTAAAAATATGGCAAAAATATATTTTTTTAATGACTTTATCATCCCTGAGATTTATGCAGTGATAAAGTGCCAGTTATCATCTCAGACAATAAAAAGGGCATAATAAAGTGAGTTTTCTGATGTGTTGACATAACATTGTATTCCTCAAAAAAAAAAAAAAGCAAAAATAGTTGGGTTTTTTTTAATTTTTGAAGTATTTTCAGATTTATGGAGTGATAAAGTGTCAGTTATCAAATCAGACAATAAAAAGGGCATAATAAAGTGAGTTTTGGGAGGTGTTGGCTGTCCTCTACCTGCCACCTCTTGTGACAGCAGAACAAATCGGCTTTGTGTGGATTTAAAAACTCACCGATGATTTTCTCCTGGTATCCCTTGGTGAAGAACTGCATGGCGGTGGCGGCCCTCCAGGGGGTTTTGAGGAGCCCCTGCCGCTGCGGGTCCTCCCCGAGCCCCCGCAGGATGGTGGTGTACGCCGCGGCCAGGGACGGCAGGCTCATCTCGTTGTCCTCCACGCTCCTCGTGCGCTCCTCGCGCCAGCTCCCCGTCACGGGCCGGTGCGAGCCGCCGGACTCCGCGGCACTGCCGCCGCCGGCTGCCCGCTTCACCGGCAACAAGTGTCCGTTCATCACGGAGCCGGTGTCCCTGTCGGTGTCCTTCTTCTCGGTAGAGTTGTACTGCGTCTGTTGGGAGTGCTCCATCACTTCTTCTGTCTGTATCTTCTTCTGTCTTTATAATTCTTCTTCTGTCTTTATTATCTTCTTCTTCTGTGTTTCTCTTGTGTTTCCGGTCTGCACAGCACTTGTTGAGTCGGCTCCTCTGTGATGGATCACTTCTTTCAGTTATTAAAGTGCGCGCGCGCTCCTCCTGCAGCCTCCACACATCCCCAGCCTTTATAACAGCAGGAGTAATCCAGGAAGAGCTCCTATTGGTTTGCCGGCTCCAGGGGGCGGGGCCAACATCCCACACATGAGGTGTACTTTTTTACTCGATTTATTTTTAAAGTTTATTTGACAGAAACCACCTACAATCAGGGCTGACCCGACAGAAACATTACTACTTTTTTTCTCATAAAATTATTCGTTTTTTCTTTGAAACATTGCGACTTTTTTCTCGAAATATTATGACATTTTATTGAAACATTACAACTTTTTTCTCAAAACACTACGACTTATTTTTAAGAAACAAATATTTTTATTGCAACACAGATAGTACACTGTAGTAAATTGCAGTCAATTCATGAGGATATTCACGATTATCCCGATAACGGAAATTCACCACAATCAACTTATTGTGAAGTTTCTTCTATCATGATCCACTATAAAATCGATTGTTGTCCCAACCCTACGTGGGAACCATGTATTTATGTTTAGTCATGGTTTGTACATTCCAGCTGTACGTCACGCCTCTTTTATTGACTTGACTTCCGCAAAGGATACACCTGTGCATCCTCACTCATCGCCCTCTCTCCTAGAGGCATTTTAGGAATTCCTTCAAGAAGACGCACAAAGACGAGATCGATTTTGGGGTCGCATCAGGACGGAGGAGACGAGGAGGCACAAAACAGAAATGAGAACAGTCATTTGGTCTTTGTTGCCATTTTCTCTGCTTTATGTGAATAAAATAGATGCCAAAAAAAGGAAATCAAGGACACAATGTGAAACATTTATATTTATTCAGTTGTTAAAATACAATGAAGGGTTTTTAGAAATGCTATAAATGTAAAAACAAAACCAAGGACACTCCATTATTGATGAATGTCCATCACCAGCTTTGAAGGCATTTTAAATGTTCTGATTAAGTGCCTCAGAGATTTAACAGTTTTCACACAGAAATCTGAACAAAAATCAAAACAAAAACATTTAGTTTTTGTTAAAAGCAAATGCTGAAAGTTTGGAGGAGGGATCCAAAGATTTCTTCTTCTTGGCACTATTTTCATCTGCTTCCGCCTGTCCATTTTCATTTTCTGCACCTTCTCCTCCTCCTTCTTCTCCTCCTCCTCCTCTCTTCCTCTTCTTCAGATCTGCTGCGTCTCCGGTTTGGCCTTTTGCTCTTTCCGTCCACGACTGAATGAAAAAAAAAAAAGGACATGGAATGCAC
>JAOVVB010232449.1:0-10381 GCA_028570985.1 Heterobranchus longifilis
TGCATGCTTTTCTTCAGATTTATAGGCCGTGCGTACACCTGATTCTGTTTCTTAAATCTCAATCATTGTGGAGTCAGGCGCACGTGAACAAGCCTTATTTCCACACCCACACTTCTCCATAATTGGATATCGAAAGTTTTTAGATCCTTTACTTAAGTAAACATACTAATACAGCACTGTAAAAATACTCCATTCCAAGTAAAAGTCTTGCATTTAAAATAAAAGTAAAATTATGCAAGTATAATCAGAAAAATGTACTTAAAGTATTAAAAGTACCCAAATGCAGAAATTATTAAAAATCAAAATAATTAAAAGGAAAAGCAGCAAATATTCACATTTGTAAAGCTGGAACCATGAAATGTTTTAGCATGAAAAATGACAAACAATACTCAAAATAATTGCCGATTAATTATCTGTCAATCCACTATCGATTATTTCATCTTTCAGGGTAGTTTGATCTAGGCTAGATCAAAACATACAATATTTGACAAGTGTATAGTAAAGTAACTTGTAACTAAAGCTGTCACAGTAAAAAGTTGTAGACTGAATTGTAGTGGAGTAGAAGTATAAAGTGGCAGGGAAAGAAAAAACTCAAGTAAAGTACAAGTACCTCAAATTTGTACTTAAGTCCAGTACTTCAGTAAATGTACTTTATTATATTCCACCACTGAATACAGCAAAGAAAGTATCATTTCACCGACTGCTGCAGCGGCGAGTTTCTCCAACAGTGCTGCTGCCATTACGCACGTCTGCGGCTATTTACAGCCGCCATACCACTAATTCATTTCTGCAAACCATCATCGTAAAATCTCAATCGTAATCATTATTAAATGTCAGAAGGATGATCAATGATTCAGACTTTACAAAGTGCCTCACAATTCAGGATCAAATGTAACAATCATTATCAGGAAGATGATGCTCAAATGTAAATTATTTTGATTGACATTTTACAGAACGCTGTGTAGCCCGTAAAATAACACAATTAGTGAAATTGGCAAACAACCTAAAAACAACGTCACCCATCTCTCAACTTCAATCTCCTCCTTATATCACCAGCTATCTCAGCTAAAACCCATGTGTATGCATGGGCTGAAGTCTGCATGAATCTCACCACACATTCTTCCTTTATAAATACCAGTTTATGTGTGGGAAAACGTGCATGTTTTTTGTGCTTACACATTGTTTATGCATGTGACCCAATATGTTTAATGGGGAAAAAATGACTCCAGTTGTGAGTAACAAGGAGAGGAGTAAACCAAACTGCACTTATTCTTCTGAGTATTTGTGAAGGCAGTTTGGTTTGGTGTTTAGAGGAGGGAATAAGCATAATGTGACTGTGTTTCCATGTTTTTTTGTGAGCCAGCAGAGGTCTGGATTGTCTACCATTAACCATAAAGCCAACCAGCCGTTACAAAGCAGATTATGTCAAGAGGCGCTCAGCTCTGGCACAGCTTCAGACCTTGTTGTCCTGATAATCAGGAAGATTTAATCAGCCACCGTGCACACTCCAAATTTATTTTCTTATTTCCCCTGTGCTCTTTACCTTTCTCACATTTCACCCCAACACACACAAGTAGACACACATTTCTTTTTTCCTGACAAATCCTGAGGAGTCAGTGACTGGGGACTGTTTGTCCAATTAAACACACAGTCAGGAAGAACATGCTACAAAGTGATCTCAGATATAAACCTGATCCTGATTGAGAGTCTTTCCGATGAAGTCCATGCAGCGAGCAGGAAACTTTAGAGTGAGGCCAATTTGTTCCTAGCACCATGTTATGATAGGCTGGGGAGTCACTTTCTCAGTTTTTCATGACCTGAGATATGATACCGTGTCAGAAAACGCAACCGCAATCCCTCCTCTGGCTTGAAACATGGCCTAGTCTGGGAGAAAAATGCTACTCTACATGCCTCAGGCACACACTGCCACACACACACGCACACGCACACACAGACACACGCACCTGCAGGGCTCTCCCAAAAACAAATAACCCGTGGGCACATTTTTCCAGCATTTTAGTCATGCACATCTGCGGTTGAAAGTAAATCTATTTCTAAATGCACCATGGCTGTCTGGGGAATGCATTTATGCAAAAAAATAATGGTTATACCTTTAGGACGCTGTCAGTTTAGGCTCATTAATTAAGCCACTAGTCATATGCAAAGTCAAACGATCATGTTCCTCTGATGTTAATCACCATGGCGACTGAAAATGATGTACAAGCCACCAATCCGCAGCTGCTGAGAGAACTATCTTCCAAAATAATGACTACATTAATTACAGAGCGATGTTATTGCACGACGACGCTCTCTCTACGGCGCGTTAATTGAATGTACCAATAATGGATTCACAGCGAAGTCGAAATGTGACTCCTGTTCTCCGAGCTGTCTGTCTCTGGCCCCATCGTGTTCACCTAAATCAAGTCAAATGGAGTGTCAGGAGCTGTTTTCGTTTAGACGGTGAGCGATGGGACAGAGAAAGGAAGAGAGCGGGAACAAAGATGGAGGGGAGTAAAGTCAAACTAATGATGGAGCATAAAACAGGCCATCTATGTTTGATGAATGTTAGCTGAGAGACTGGAGAGTGAGATGAAACAAAGATGAAAAGGAGAGAGTCTGAAGAGTTACACAGAGAGAATGGGCTGATTAAGCAGCTAAGATAACAACATAGAAAGCAGAAGGTTCAGACAAACAAGACGGCTGTGCCTTGCTTGCTCGTGGATTCCCCCCCAACATTTGATGTTTGCCACCAACATGTAAACATCTGCTTTTTATTCAACTTGCACTTTTCTCTTTTCCACTATTTTAAAGACTTCAAGTTTAATCACTGGATTGGGAAATAGTCAGCATATCAATTGATAATGAATATAATACTGTAGGTAGTTGAAAATGGGGATGGGAATCAAGAACCGGTTCCAGTTGAGAACCGGTTCCAAATTGTCCGATCCATCAGAAACATATTCCTCTGAGCAGGGGCGGAGCCAGATGTTGTAAACATTCGGGGCTCAGCCCAAACTAAGGGGGGTCCTGGGGCATGTATGCTCCCCTGGGGAGATTTTTCTCCTCATTTACGGCAGCTTTATGCACTGTTTTTTTCAAGCCATTTTTAGAGTTCACAGAGTCTTTCACTGACACATCTGCTACATTTGAATCCATCCCATAATAATCTGGGCTGCTCTAATTGCAAATCAAAAGATCCACAACAATGCCAAGTAAATGTGTTCAACAGAAGAACATTTCATCAATTATATTAGATTTCTTGAGGGGATAGCATAGTAGTAGTAGTAGCATAGAATAACTCTCTGTGACAATGTTAGGGCCGACCTATAGATGCTGATATTTCCCCAGAAATAGAACTTTTGCTCCAGTGATTTACCGGTCCAGTCAGAGAGACTGAGCAGAAATGACACAAAGTTGAAGGTATTTTAAAAACCTAAAAGATTTGGGGCTTTTGAGAAAAAATTGTGGCCCAGAGCCCCAGAAGCCACCCCCTGCCTCTAAGCTTATCAATTCCCTTTTCCGATGTTTTTCTGCTTGTTGCGTGTTGCAAAACAGTGAAAGTAATTTAAAAAAACTGCGTGCCATTTCAAATTCATTTGAACTTGATTTTTAGAAAAAGCAACAGTCCTACTCCCCTCCCTGTAGTCAGGTTTCTATCAGTTTGCATTTCCAAAAATCATCAAAAGAAAATGCCAATTAATGTGCACCCACTACATTATGCGAATATTAGAACATGGAGATGTTGGTGGAAACAGCTGGTGGTGTGATTCTCCAGCCATTAAAACCACTGCAGAAGAAGAGGGTGCAACAGGATGACATAATCAAAAGAGCTCCAGTCAAATCTCAAAAGGTGGAAAAGCATGAAGAAAAGATGTGACCGTCTGTGTAATAGCCCCAGCCTGCCAATATAAGATTGGCTCTTCGCTAAATTTGATTCAAAGTTTAATTCGGTGCTCTCTGTTTCGAATCCACCATCTGCAACCTGAGGTCTGTAATCTTCCTCAGTAACTATGGCACAGCTTGTTCAGCAGCACATTTGGCCTGGTGTGAAGGTGTGCTAGATGCCGTCTTCACAGTCATTAGTGCTTCAGTACAGGCGCTGCATCTCTGCAGGACTGGTTAAAAGCTCCTACAGTTTTTAATGTCCTCCAACTTTTTCATTTCACTATCTACTTTTTCTCTCTCTCTCTCTCTCTCCCTTTTTTTCTTTTATTGTAGCGGCTTATCATTTTCTCTCTCATCCTCTCAGCAACTTTCAGCCTCCTCCATCTCTGTGTTTTCCTCTCCCGTTCGTCAGCGTATGGCCGGATTGATCGCTGAGGGTGTGTAAGATGCAGTGCAAGCCGTCTGCTGTCTCCACTCTCTCACACGGAGATGAATGTTAATCAATGCGATGTGCGGCGGAGGAAACGCGCCATCCTCATTCGGGATCTGTATCGTCTTTGTTCAATATACACCTGAACATTCAGTGATATTACAGCTGCAACTACCAGACAGTAGCAACAATGATGTGCCATGCCTAACTGGTGGCTTTTGAATGAGTTTGCTGCTTTTATCACACACCTGGGGTTAATATAATGTCATCAACATTCAAGAAGTGTAGGAAGTGTCGTCATTTTAATCAGAAATGCGTTATTGTTGCTCAAGCAGGGACTGTTTTGAAACCTCTGCCTGTTGATGGATTCAGGGACGCTCCAGAATACAAGGTTTCATTTGGCAGCATCTTTCAGTGCACATATTCGGCATTCACATTATCTTTTTTTTTTTTTTTTAACAAAGTCTGTCAATGCTTTCTTACTGTCTACTAGGTCTACATTTCCAAATATACTGCTCATGTATGTATTGCTGCAAAAATCAGCCGATGTTGTTAGTTTGTCCACAATTTCAGATCTGATTATTGCTGGAACAAGATTTTGGTTTAGAAGCTTTTATTGGTGATTTTACACCACAATAGTGAGGTTTCCATGTCTTTTTTTTGGGGTGAAAGTATCAAATCGCTCAATCCATGGAGAAATGCACACAGCCCGTATTCAGAAACTGTGGCTTTAAACAAGCCGTCAGGACTTCTGTAAAGTTGTGATGTCACAACTCTACTATATTTAGGTCGAAAGTGCCCTACAGTGCCGTTACAGTCATTCCCCGGCTGTAAGGACGGTGCTTGGACACCGAGAGCGCAGGTACAATAGATCTGGAAACGCTGACCAATCAGAGCAGACTGGGCTTTTGGGTAATGGGCTTAAAGAGACAGGTGCTAAAATGGAGCACAGGGTGAATACAGGTATATTCAGACAAACAGTATGAGAAAAACAAGTGTTTTTTTTAACATTAAAGCATGCAAACATGTTCTAGTACAAACACAAAATGCATGTATGAACATGAAAATGAGCATAATAGGTCCCTTTAAAAAATATAGCTTGCCTAGCAATATTAGGGATATATACAATGCAACACTTTATGTTGGAGCCGGTGTTACACCCATACTCTTTACATTTTCATAAAGAAAATCTGCTCTGCTATCCATCTACTCCCACTTTTTCCAGTCTGCAAGTTGATTTTATAGGGTATTAAAACAAATGGCAACCAATGGAGCCTAGACGCTAGGTTATCAATCTAACAATTTACAGTTTGCCTTGAGGGCAGAATTTGCAATTTGTAGTTCATTGCCTGAAACATACAACTCTATACCCCTATATGGTCCTTTAAATCTGAGAGAAAGACAATTTAATAATATCTTTCAATCATCATGAGCCTTTTTTCCCCAATGTCTCTTTCTTGTCTAGCTCATTTTTTCATCTCTCTACCCTGCCCCTTCTTCTTCTTCTTCTTCTTCTTCTTCCGGGGGTTTGATTATAGATCAGTGATGAAGTGGTGACTACCCGTTATATACAAGTCCAAGTATCACCTGCTCTTCTCTGTATCAATCTGAAGAAGATCAATCTCCATAAGTCAGTCAAACAGCCCTCCAGGGTACCTTTCTGCCGAGCACCTCCACCAAAGACACTTGAAGCTCTGAGACATTTCAGTCCGCCGTCTCTGTGGCATTTAGCAGCTCTCATATGTCTGAAATCCATCTTCTCTCACAGGCGAAGACAATATTTTTACCCGATGTGAATTTATTGAAGAGGCACATTTTTTTGATTTGATCTTTAATCAAAGCGAAGGTGACAGCATGAATGTCATCTCACAGTGGGAACAAAAGAGGCCCTGTCTGCTGCAGTATGGCCTGGGTCATTAATGGATGCTAATATAATCTAAAAGTAGAGGACACAAAGTGAAACGGCAGAGAAAAGTCATGTTTGATGCAGACACGTTTCAGCTTCATTACCCGCTGCAATTACAACTCGTGCCCGTGTGGATCAGTGCTCATGTCTCTGGGCCATCATTAATATCACACAGTACAGGTTTTACAAAGGTATTAAGAGATTACTGTGGCAGAATAGATCACATTTTACAAGTGCTTTCGGAAAAGGGATTGTTTTTTTCTGCTTTCATTTATCCTTTCATGCTCCTCCTCTAATTGTTGTAATTAGGGTAAATTCCTGGGTGACAAATATCCGTGTAGACCTGAGAGCATTTAAAAAAAATCATAAACCCATATTTTCTCTTTCTTTCTTTCTTTCTTTCTTTCTTTCTTTCTTTCTTTCTTTCTTTCGTTGGTTTGTTGGTTCATTCTTTCTTTATGTCTGTCGTTCATTCTTTCTGTCTTTCATTAATTTGTTTGTTTGTTCGTTTGTTCTTTCTTTCTTTCTTTCTTTCTTTCTTTCTTTGTTTCTTTCTTTCTTTCTTTCTTTCTTTCTTTCTTTCTTTCTTTCTTTCTTTCTTTCTTAAATGTGAGGATTTATTTCTGTTTTATCTCATTATAAATCAATATCTTTAGGTTTTAGACTATTGTTGCAGAGCCATGGTCGGGGCCATAGATTCGCCTGCTCCTACTGATCAATGATACTCAGATGCTAAAAGTGATGATAGGAATGATGGCCAACAATTGAAAACTGAAGTTGCAAAAGAAAATGTTTCTTTTCAGTGACTTTTAATGTATGCGACTGAATCTGGTTGTCATGGAAGTTTCATCTATTTTGTTGTATCTGGTAAAATAGAGCACTGCAGGTTCTTGACCCAGATCTGATGAGAGAGAAGTGATGATCATTATTCCACACGGTGGCTGCTGTAGGGAAATGTTTTAATGAGGGCTGTCAGGGAATCACAGGTGTAAAACAGGCCGCTTATGATGCAGACAGATACTGATGTGCACTGCTAGATTCACATTACATATAATGTGAGAGATAGTAAGACCTAATGGGCCGCTCCAGAGTCAGATGTAATGCAGCATGGAGGACAGGACATCACATTGAGCAAATACAGCCATGGGGCTAATGCAGCATCACATCAGAGACACATCAGAGGGACAGGATAAGTCATGGGACAGCTGCGGGTCAGCAGACTGGAAGGAGACAGAAATGGAAACTATTGCAACTCTCACACCATTACTGAATTGTTAGCATTAGCATCAGTCATACTGCAAAAAGACAAAAGCATGTATTTTTTAATTGGTATTTCCTTTGATACTCGAGCACTCAATTTGGATGTCAGTATCTGTTCACACACATCAAGTACTGCTCCTTTTTTTGCTTTGTAACTTTCAATATCTTACTACAATGTGCTACTATGACAAGTGGCTCCTGCCAGCCACCAAGCCAATGTGTACAGTAACGTTATAACGTTCAGTTTTTAGTATGACCGCAGATAACAGTGCTGGGCTACCCTACAACTGGATTTGCCACACGATGTTAGCTATATATTAGCTGTATGGGTAGTCGACTCATGTAATGCACGTTAGCAAGTTAACATGACGTTAGCTAACATTACTTGTGGTTATTTTATTAGAATGGAATGACAGAACGTGAATAAATGTGACTCAGTGTAACATGACTAAAACTTGATGTGCTATATGACAAGTGGCTAATAACCCATACAGTAACGGTATAACCTTACAACAACGCTCAACATGCTCAAAGATTTTTTTAATTTTGTATCACGAAGTTGACTCATCTATTGGTAAGTTAGCAAGTTAATGTGACATTATCTAAGATTACTTGCTGATAGAATTAAATGGCATAACATGAATAAATGTGACTAAATGTGACTAAATGTGACGTGAATAAAACTTTACCTATGAACATCATTTCTGCTTTGCGTCGGATTTTCATCGGCAATTAAGAAACTCCCATGATCCCATGCTACTTTGATAAATCATAAAAAACTCTTAATATGAGTACTGCCATCCCTATTTTCAGCATTTATCTCAGTGAAATTGAAAAGAGACTTTCATATCAAACTTTCTTTGGGTTTGATGTAGAAGAGGAAAAGAAACGGCAACATAAAAGAGGAAGAGACGTAAAAAGGGACTGCAAGACAGTTTTTCACACACCAGACGTCATGTTTTTGTAATAAAGTTCCGTCCACGCACAGCCACACGCCAGTGTGCATCAGAACAATGCCATCATCACCCTGCTGCCCACTCGATGCAACTTGCAGGGAGATGATGAGCAACATGCTATGGAAAAACAAATCAATCAACACCTGCTGTGATTATTTCTTCCCTTTTCTTTTCCTTCTCTTTGCTCCCCCTCCCTCTTTTGTCAGAGCTGCACGGTGCGACTCTCTGTCGACGTTTAAAACGTCATCTTTCCTCTGAGCCAGTGTTTGGATGCCAAGCAGCGACGACTGGCCTCACAATTTCTGCGTGTTTTTTTTAATGACCTCCTTTCACAGTAGCTAATTGAGCCCTGCAGTATGTGGGCATATCTGCCGACCGAAATAACATCAAGATCAGGGCTGACATGTAAGAAAAGAACAGGAAAAAAAAAAAACCCACTCATGCTTTCACACATAGATTTTCAATCAGTGATCCTGGGAAACCATTGCCTTTTGTTTCTTGTGTGTTGAATTATTTATACTTCTCAAACTTTTATTCTATATGCTGACACACACTCTATATACTGTACTGTACATGCCTTCTAAATCTAGAGAGTTTTCCAAGTAAACACCTGACATCCACCTCTGGGCAGCAGAACAGAGCTGTGACCTGTCAAGGTGGCACACACGGTCCCATATGGACCCTTGTCAGTTTGAAAGTCCCGGTGTCCCCTGTGCTGCGTCCCCCTGGGATTACCCAGGATCCAGCATACATGCTAAGATTCCTGGAAACTGTCAAGAGTTCAGAAATGTTGACTACCATCTCCAACCTTTGCACTGAAATACACAGAGTCCTCACTTACCTCCCATGAAAATTTAATTTTTCGCCGTAATTATTCAAACACTATGTCAATAATATATTTTAGGCAACTGTCAGGATAGAAACTTATGAGCATATGTGATTATTTCTTCCTTCTCTTGCTTTAATTTGTCCCATGATGCTTCACTGTAACATGCAAAAACTCCCCTCCTCTTGACAGCTTCGCTGTTTGCACAAATTGTTGAGAATATTTGGGAGAAAATGAGTCCCACATGGGATTATTTTGAGTTAAATGATGTGAATTAAAATGAGGCTGCTGATGCATTTCATTTCATCAGCCTAAGTAGTTGAGAAGATGTTAGAAAAATCCACTGAAATCATTTGAAAAAAAAGTTTTTTTTTTTCCTGGATACATTTTTCAAGTTTGAAAAAAGATCAAGTTTATATTTTTATTTATTTATTTTATTTTTTCAATTTTGCATTCATTATGAAGGAGGCATTACATATGAAAAACAAGTAACTGAAATATTGTGTTGACATTGCCCAACCCAGGAGAAACCAAGATAAGCAGCACAATAGTGTGCTATGCCCTAGCCAAAGACTTTCACAGTTTATTATAAATTAAAGCTGCAAGCAGCGATGAACGGGCTCTCGCACATCAGCGTGCGTCGGGGGTGCTGGCAGGATGCCGGTCGTGCATTTCTGCGACCATCGAACACTGTGCATGGTGCTGGGGATGATGTATTGCAAATTTTGTATCACTTCATGTTGCTGCTGACGTTTGTCCTAATAGTTTTAAACCTCCTATGATCCTAATTATAACTTCACTTTATCCCTGCCCTCACATCTGTTTATTTGACCCCTCCCCAGGGACCTGAGTTTTTATTTATTTTAAGCTATAAAATGATAATTAGATCTTATATAGTTATTTTTCCCTGCTCTTTTTGTTTGTATTTATACAACTGTAACCTGTATACAACAATATACAAACTGTGGCATAGCTTGTGTCAGTTGTCACATGCGTAATATTTCATGGAAGTCCATAAAACCAAATAAATAAACAAAATACATATTCACATTGCCACATACACACACACACACACACACACACACACACACACACACACACACACACACACACACTCC
>JAOVVB010232460.1:0-10380 GCA_028570985.1 Heterobranchus longifilis
AAGAATTTACATTCAACAGGCTGATAAAAACGTCCCTCATTCTTGTGCTGTTTCTCTTGTGTCCTTTGTTTCTGTCATTAAAGCTTTCCTTATCTTGTTCCTGACAGATTTTGTCACCACGACAGCGTCACAACTGTGCAAGATGCAGTCACGAAACTTTACAGGTGTGTAGTTGAGATCAAAATGAAGTCTGAGATCCAAGATGGGTGTAGTCCGAGCAAGGGCGCCGGAAGTACGGGGTTAGAAAGTAAGGAAGGGGCCAAAATATGCGTCAAAATACCATTTTAAATTAAATGTTGTCATGCTGACTTAAGAAAACACAGGTACAATATTGTTATAGTTGTAATTATCTGAATTGTGCAGCTGTCCTATGTTTGTACGTAGACGTTTGTTTCCAATACATGCTGCAAACAAATGTATGGTGGGTTTAATGGGAAATGGTTAAAAAATGTAATATATTTATATAATTATAAATGTATGTAAAAATGTGCAAATCATATTGCAATTTCAATATCAGTCAAAATAATCGCAATTATACATTTTGTCTAAATCGGCACCAGCAGCACCATGGTGTTGCTATAGCGATCTGTTACAGGAGCTCTGTGCAGCTAACAGTTGCAGATTAAGTGACAGGTGGATGTCGAGATATTATCAGTTGAAATCGACTAGTGCTATCTTACATAAGCATGCGTCATTTTTGTGTTTTACAGGAAGAAATAATGGATTTTGGTCGTTTTTTATATGAAAAATACAAAGAAATGCATTTTTTTGGTAAATGTTTTGGTATATAGCCTGTTGTTAAATAGGTGCACAACATGACCAGAGATGTGATCTAAAAGAGTTGAAAATGCATTTTTCTTTTCATTTTATCTTTAAGCAGATGATAAACTCTAATATTTCCGCACGTGTTCGGCAATCTTTGCTTTTAAAAAGTAATATCGTCAGTCCAACCCTGTCGATATTATATTGTGTCTCTTAATGCAGCTTTCCAATTAGCAACAGAAACACATGCTGTCTGTCTGAGAAGCTCAACCTCTTACAGAATGCAAACATCAATATCAATCAATAGTCTCAGGTAGCATGGAAAGATGTTCACATAAATAACATCGCATTTGTTCAGTTGTCATTTTCACCGTCCGTCCAACCGCTGTTTAATGACATCACATTGAATACTGACCCAACAATTCTCAAATTAAGAATTAAATTCTTGTCTTCTTCAGGTCTGGTGCCAGTTTATATGCCACTGCAGATCACAGCAGCATTTCCTAAAAAAAAAAAAAAATCTTCCACTCAACAATTTTATAGCAGTCACAGCTACTAAACACTGATGTAACATGTCTTTCTATGTTACAGTTTGTGCAGAAGTTATGTATTTGGGCTGCAACCAAAGTTCTTACAGAAAGGAGGTTTCTGATGAATGTAAACCTTGGTAATGTGTAATTTCAGGGAGGGAGGAGGGGCTTACATGGCATATATTGTTTTGAGTGTATTGAAATTCCATTTTGAGATTTTTATTTTTTCCAAAATAGAGAAAAACACAGATTGTTTAGAAAATGCATTACCTCCTGAAAGCACCTTTTGAATAATTTGTGTAGATTAACAAAACGTTTTCTCTCCCACAGACATACTGTGGATTGTATATCGTGTTCTTGAAAAAAATACCGGCTAACGAAACCGACACTGTCACATTGTTGCACCCTCACAGATCCCGTAAGAGCGTCCCAGACTCCTACACAGACCAGCTGATCTCTGAGGGTCTGATGACCGACGCGGAGCGTGACGAGATAAAGTCCAAACACTACGCCATGCTCAACGACAAGCTGGCCAGCATGACCCTGTACAGCCCTCCGCCCACCAACCTGCAGGGCCGCTGGGGGGATCTGGTGGAACCGCAGGCCAGAGTCACCACCTGGGACACGGGAGTCCCCGTCCCCCTGCTGCAGTTCGTAGGAGCAAAATCAGTGGACATCCCTGAGCAAATCCAGATGCACAGCCACCTCGGAAAGACCCACGCACAGGTGCGGCCCGTCGTCTCTGTCTGTCTGTTGGATTGTCTGTTGTCGACTCGGCCGCGGCTGCATGATGTTCTCCTCCTGTGTGATCTCAGGCTCGGCTGAGCAAGTTGGAAGAAGGGACCAAACTGGACTGGTCCACAGCAGAGGCCTTGGCTTTCGGCTCTCTCCTCGCACAGGGTCAGTGTTCATCAGCTCATTGATGTTAGATACAGATACGGACGGAGCCTTCTGTGTTTATATCAGTGTATTTAATGGACTCACAGACCACCGCCCTCTACAACGCTGTCTCCGCTTTTCCATCTTTCTTAAAAGATACATTATTGCAACTAGTGGTCGACCGATATGGGTTTTTCAAAGGCCGATGCCGATACCGATATTTAGAGAGCAGGGCGACCGATGGCCGATTTATAATGCAGATTTTGTTTTTTGGGTTGTTTTTTTTTTGCATCTGATAAAATAGCCTACAACAATTTAAAATTGCTGAACTTAAATGAACATTTATTTAACACTTATTCAGCAGATAGCAGCATCTCTTTGTTTCTGAAATATATAAACTTACATAAATAAAAACAACATTAGTGCACAGGACCACCAAACAGCATCTCTTTGTTTTGGGTCCTTTTGTAGATCTGCATCAGTTGTAATGTTTCAGGAAAAGTGAAAAATATCAGTAAAAAGTCAAGTAAAGTTGTAATGTTTTGAGAAAAAATACTCTGTCTTAATCGGTTTATCCCTAATTACGACCTCCTCCACGTCTCATTTGTTGTTGTTGTCAGAAACTTTTTTGACTCTTTTTCTGGATGTATTGCTTAACAACTACTGCCAACGTAAAGGATGCGTGGCAGTATGTAGACGTCGATGGTGACATTGTTTGAAATTAACGTATCAGTTTTCGTACGTAAAGGGAGCATAAATGAGGCTTCGGTATTTTTCAACCGGGCCCTATTTTCCCATTTTTTTTTGTGTCAAAGTGAGTAATGAGAACAACATCTTTTTAAAAATTGGTCCAGTATTGAGCGAGAGCGCTGCAGCCGGCAGCCTCAGATTGATATTAAGGTCTGACAACATTATGGAAAGGACCCTACAGAGAAATAAAATGTTTTTCTTTACTACAAATTAAATTGTGTCAAACCAAGTCTCAGTGACTTGCTGCCCTGTTAGTGTTATCTTAAAGATTTTCACTGTCATGGCTGAATATTTATCTGATTTCGACAATGTGGAAGATTTCAGAATGAGATTTGATTAGACACAATATCAAACAGACAGTAAAGAAAAACCTTTTATTTCTCCATATTTCCATAATGTTGTCAGACTTTTATAATAACAACCTGACCCTGCCAGGGGCAAAAAAAAGCACTTTTAGTGGACGTACATTGATGGTTGACAATCACCAAATACTGGACCAGTTTCAAAGATTGTTGTCCCTGTTAGTCCTTCAGATTCTAAAACATAGGAAAATAGGGTCGGGGTTGAAAAATACTTCTCCTTTAAACAGAAAATACAGCAGATCAAATGTAAGAATCATTGAATTTTATTGCTGCCAAGAATTTGTATATTTCAATTTCTTGTTGTTACAGGCTTTAATATTCGAATCAGCGGGCAGGACGTTGGACGAGGCACATTCAGTCAGCGACACGCCATGGTGGTGTGTCAAGAAACTAATGACATGTACATCCCTCTGAACCACATCAGCCCCCAGCAGACAGGTTTCCTGGAGGTAAGACCTGTATAAACAAGAGACAAACATGCTGTCTAAATCATGACATTCATTCTTAAATCATATCAAACAATTTCCTTCTTTCCTGTTTCGTACTGTGATGTCTTTGTGCGTGTGTTCAGGTGTGTAACAGCCCGCTGTCGGAGGAGGCGGTGCTCGGATTCGAGTACGGTATGAGCATCGCACAGCCGAAGCTGCTGCCCATCTGGGAGGCTCAGTTTGGAGATTTCTTCAACGGAGCGCAGATCATGTTCGATACGTTCCTCACTGGAGGTAAACTCTGACACTTTGCGCTATCAAACGTTTGTCATTTACTCTCATTATCTCAGAAGTGAAACTGCTGCGTCCGCAGGTGAAGCCAAGTGGCTGCTGCAGTGCGGGATGGTGATCCTGCTGCCTCACGGCTACGACGGAGCCGGACCCGAACACTCATCCTGCCGCATGGAGCGTTTCCTCCAGGTGAAATGCCATCCGCTTAAAGGACTATTATGCTTTTCCTTATTTTCTGTCCTATATGAATTTTTACAATGTCGGATGTTCATATTAAACGTGGACAAAGTTTCAAAAAGCTACATAAAAAAGTAATCCCTGTGAGCAAAAACCTCAGGTTACTGAGTTACTGAATACTCTGTTTCTAACTGTTTTTTTCTACTTTGGCTACAAGCTGACATCAACTCGTGCCGGGTGTCTTTATATGGTCATCTGCTCCAGGCATGTTACTGCAGTGTTTACACGGCTACATGTAGCTACATGCTAACCTGTAATCTTTGACCTTTAACCTTGGTTTTCTCCCCAGTTGTACTTGGCCAGAGGTTACTGTTTCACTTCTGTCCATTTGCAGTTTTGAGGTATATTAATTAATAACATGGGAAGATTTTAGCTCCTTTGGCCACTTGATTATTTTAGGCATATTTAGGGCATTTGTGCAAAAATACAACCAGTGTCACGGTACAGACATGTCAGTCTGTGTCAGCGATGCAGCACAGAGGATATAATTTACAGGCCATTAACCGGTGAAATCAATAACAGATCAGCTGAGATAATGTCTCTTAATTGTCCATTAGCAATCAGCAGACCAAAGACATCAGATTGAGGCTCCTTTGTTTACTCCCTCTATAATAGGCACTCTGTAGTTTACACTATAGTGAGCAGTACTTAAGAATTGCCGTCATTTTGCGTCATCGCTGACGGCTTTAATGTCACACGACGATTTTTCGATCTATAAATGTGACACATTGCAACGTGGGATTGTTAGTTTTAAGTAGTGTACACATTTCACACTTAAATAAGATGACAGAGGGTAAATATAGTGCTCTATAGTAAATAGCATGGTTCACATTATGGTCCACTATAATATAGTGTGTTTGCCCTTTTTTGTGTCTGAATGTGAAGGAAGATTTGTTAAAACCTGTGTAGTGAGAATGATTCCACACTGGGCTGCAGAATATGAGGAAAATATGCAATAATGTTGTTAAATATCGCAATTACTTGTGATAAATAAACAGATATTAATACTGCTGTTGTCAATATATTGTTAAAATACAACGAACTGCTTGTTGAATTAAAAAACTTAAAGGAAATTATTTCCAACATTCTTTTATTGAACAAATTAAACATTGAATTAAACACAAAAGGCCCCAATAAAATAAAATAAAATGATAGTTAGCCTACATTTTAAAGTGCAGTTGTCAACTAATACTTTTGGGCAAGTTGATATCGCGATGATGACAAATAATATATTGTGCAATGGAAAATTGGTAAATTTGTGCAAAAGACAAAAAAAAGGGTAATTTTAAAAAATTGCTGAGGAAGATCTTGTAGATTGAAACGTTGCCTGAAAAAGGGAAAGAAGAATATTTTATTTGGAGCCTAACAGTATGCAGTGCCCTGCAGTGAAGTATTTTTTCGTGGATCTGCGCACACTTGATCCCTCTTCTGTAATTTTTTAAAATTCCTAATTTGCCGATTTTAACTTTTCACAGACCGACACACAGCTGCGTTTAGAGGAACATATATTGTATACAGTTTTGATTTCAAAGCACTGCTCTATCGCTGCTGCTGTTATTTGTTAACTGGTTTACGGAGTGTGTGTGTGTGTGTGTGTGTGTTGCGTGTGTGTGTGTGTGTGTGTGTGTGTGTGTGTGTGTGTGTGTTCTACCAGCAGCTAGTTGGTTGTGTGTTGTGTTGCAGATTACCTGAAGTGTAAACGATGAGTGTTTTGTCTCTTAGATGTGTGACAGTAAAGAGGAGGGTGTGGACGGTGACAGTGTGAACATGGCCGTGGTCAACCCCACCACGTCTGCTCAGTACTTCCACCTGCTGAGGAGGCAGATGATCCGTAACTTCCGCAAACCTCTCATCGTGGTCGGACCCAAGATGCTGCTCCGATTTTCTGTAAGCACTGCGGAACATTTTCATCTGTTTTTCGCAGATATTTCCCTGCGACTTGCTGAGTAACGTGTGTTGTTTTCACAGGGGGCAGCGTCCAGTCTGACTGACCTGGCACCAGGAACGTCTTTCAGACCCGTGTTGGGCGATACTTCAGTTTCTGCAGGAAGGTACAGAGGCCACACACTCCTCCAGTGTTTTAAAATGAAAACTTATAGGGAGCCGAAGGGATGACGTCTTTTTGTAGGTCAACCCGGAATATTCCCCCATTAAAAAACCTATGGGAATTTTTAACTGGATTTTGGATCACTGCATAAAATAATCTCTGTGGCAAACACAAGTTTATGACACTTTTGTCGAGCAAGATAATCTCTCCATGTGGACATTTAGGATTTTAGAAGCGTAAATGCAATCGGCAGAATTAAAAAGCTCACCACGTCGCCACTACTAAACTGACGGTGACGATTAATGTCGTCGACAACCTCTGTTACAGACGTATTTTATGTTGTAGAACAAAACGTTAAAATCTCAGAAGATTTTCAGACATCCTTATTCACCTTATTTCAGACGTCTAAACAAAAACACATTAAAAAATCCCATTGACTTCGAGACGAGGGAACTCATTTCCGCAACTACTGGTGTGGATGTACATTGTGAAAACGTGAATACTTCTCTAATGATTGTAATTTATTCTGTAGTGTCTCCTCAATGTGGTGAAATATATTTCAAGGAATAATTCAAACTGCAGGGCTTCAGATGCTGCAGTGTTTAAAGAAAACCTGCTCAGATGTGGAAGACACTTCAAAAGCACAACCCATCCATTAATCCCATGTATTTGTTATTCCCTGCAGTGTCCAGAAGGTGGTGCTGTGCTCGGGGAAGCATTACTATGCCCTGCTGAAACAGAGGGAGTCATCAGCAGCCAACCAGAACACAGCACTCGTCCGCGTGGAGGAGCTGTGTCCGTTCCCACTGGACGCTCTGCAGCAGGAGCTCAAAAAATACCCCAACGCCAAAGGTAAGTGTGGGACCTCCACCTTCACTGTTAGTAGGCACACTGACTGTATATACGTGCCATCACAAAAGTCCTGTGTTTGTTTGACCCATCCATCCACCGCGACCTCCTCCTCCACGATGTCACCCTACACCAGCAGTGGCTCTGAGCGTCTCATACAGACACTAAAGCGTCGGTATCAGACGCTGAGGGCCGCTGACCCAGCTGCCCTATTTGCAGGTTGACAGTAAATACAAATGTGCTGAAACTCACAATGTGATTTAGAGATGCAACTGATTTGTATCGGCCAAAGGGATGATTTTAAGTTGCGTTCAAATGACTCATCAGATAAATTATAAGTCTGCTATGATTTTTTTTAAATTTAGACAGTCAGGTGTATATTCAGCTTGATGGTTATTCTTTTAGACTGTAGTCTTTAATGTCATCTGTTGTCTACTGTTGCTCTTTGCTCGCTGTGTTTTGCACATGTCGTGTCATGATTTCTGAGGCATTTCCCTTTGCTACATTACGTAATCCTGCAGTCTTTGTGACTGACGCACAAGAGGCAACACACAAGTGTATTTATATCGTACTTTTCACACACAAAAGCAGGTCGTAGTTCTTCCCCTCGAGCTTAAAAATGCATTAAAACAACATTTATAGCTCAATGGTAAATATTTATAGACTATAAAATGAAATAACACATAAAGACAAAATAATAGACTACAGCATAAGTTTTATATTGCAGAAATAAAGCAAACTCAGATATTCTGGAAGATTGTTCCACATATGAATGTGGTGCAGAGAAACTAAAAAAGAAATCTACATAGACACCATCACAGTTAAAAAAAAAAAAAGATTTAGGAAAATAAATAACAACTGAGATCGAGATGTCTGTTTTTGCAAATGAACCCCTCATGTTATTGCTCTTGTTTGCTTTCTTTGTAATCCCATGAGGCACCTTTTGCTGCATGACACAACAAAAAAAATTACTTATTGGTCTGGCCCACTAAAAATAGAAAAAGACAGAAATGACCTTTGACCTTTTATTGACAGCAGAGTAATTTCAGTTTTGTCATTGATTACTTGAAGGGCAGTGATTCTTCTCTAATACACTCAGGACCAGAGTCACTCCATGTTCTAAATTTGGGTGTCGGGCAGAAAAACAATTACAAAAGCAGCTCCTCAAGTGAGTCACAAGAAGTTGAATGCCAGTCGGCTGCAACTTCAATAGAATTCTGACAGTCTCCACTTTCATTACAGAGTCCTCGAGAAAACATTAGACTCACAAAGAAAACCAGAAGTGAATCTGTCAAACCAAAATCTAAAGTATGAGCCTGCCAGACTGGTATTCACTGCACGGCTATTGTGTTAAGTGTCTATGTTATTTTGTCCACCCTCTGTAGCTGAACGAGTGTCAATCCAGACTTGCGACTGTGATTGCTTCATTTTGTTACGCAAGACTTTCCGAGCATGAGGAACTAAAAGCTATCCGTGTCAACAGCCTTTTCTTTACACAGAAATCTTTTGATGGTTTTTAACTGTAAATACTGAAGATGGTTTTTAATCTTCTAACAAACTGCAGCACAAATACATTCAATTTACTATAATAGACTACTGGTGATATTCGTATTAGGGATAGATCGATTAATTGATTAATGACCTTTTGAGATAATCTGCCGATTAAAGTGCAGAGTGTGCAGATCTACAAAAGGACCAAAAACAAAGATGCTGCTTGGTGGTCCCGTGCACTGACATTGTTTTTATTTATGTAACTTTATACATTTCAGAAACAAAGAGACGCTGCTATCTGCTGCAGAGCTGCACAATATATCGTTTTATCGGCTTATAACTTGCGCAATAAACATCGCGAAAGACTGCGACGCATCGCAGAAAACACTCAGGGATTTTTTGAGTTAGTTAAAAGAAAGTATTAGTAGAAAACTGCACTTTAAATTGTAAATATAATATTTTTTTTATGGTGCCTTTTGTGTTCAGTTTAATAAAAGAAGGTTGGAAATAATTAATAACTTTTTTATTCAACAAGCAGTTTGTTGTATTTTATCAGTATGTTGAAAGAGCAGAAAAGCAGAACTGAGTACATTTTATTATCTGTTTATTCATCACAATTAATATCGTTATCGCGATATTCAACACTGTTATCGAATGTCGCATATTTTCCTCATATCGTGCACATCATTTAAGTTCAGCAATTTTGTGTCAGATTTGTTTTAAATTGTTGTAGAATATTTTATCAGATAAAAAAAGAAAAGAAAATCTGCAGTATAAATCTGGAACGATTAATCGATTATCAAAATTGTTGCTTTTTGTAAAACAACAAAACAATTATTCAGCTTTAAAAAAATTTAACAATTACATATTTTTGAAACGTACGCTCCCTGTGTAGACAAACGGAGTGAACCACGTGAAATACTGCTGAGTGAAGGCTCTGTGTGCTGTGTAGGCTGGAGGTTTACTTATTTGCGTTATTCCAAATGTCATTGAAAAGTGACATTTGAAAGTTCAGGTTGTACTTCTGCTTATTTCATTGTTCTCACCTCCACAAACACACGCAAGCAAATCCAGTTTCGAGTCACATGTTGGTGAAAAAACATGATGAGTCATGTCCTCTTTTACTTTCAATGTAATTATTAATGTTTAAAAAAATCCCCCCCCCCCGCAGAGTTTGTCTGGAGCCAGGAGGAGCCTCAGAACATGGGTCCCTGGTCTTTTGTAGCTCCCAGGTTTGAGAAGCAGCTGGCCTGCAAGGTGAGCAGCGTGTCAAATAATATGAAACCTAACGGTTCTGAAATTAATTGTTAATATTACACACGTTGTTACTGGACCGTCTGTTCTGTCTTTCTCAGCTCCGGTTAGTGAGCCGACCTGCTCTGCCCGCCCCTGCTGTCGGTATCGGGACGCTCCATCAGCAGCAGCAAGAGGCCATCCTCGCCGCTACCTTCTCCTAAAAGACTCAGCAGGACTGGGAACTAAAGTAACCAGTAATCAAGCATCAGCACGACACGAACACACTGGTACATCTGCTGCGGTCCTCCACTAAATGTGCTGCACGGCAGATACACGGGACCTTTTTTAAACGATGTGGATGAAAAAAAATAGAGTGGTCGATAATATAAAGAACAAATCAAAGGAAGCGTTAGAAAGAATAGTGTTTGATAATATTTTAACTTTTAACACAGGTTTGTCATTATTATGTTTATGGTTTATGTTTCTAATGCCCCCCCCCCCCCTTTTCTTTTCTCTAC
>JAOVVB010232490.1:0-10380 GCA_028570985.1 Heterobranchus longifilis
ATTTAAAAGTGAATTTCACACTTCAGAGACTCAAGCTTCTCCGGCGAAAATAGCAGGGAGTTCTGTGTGAGTTTCTCCGGACACGGACACAGTGGACACGCGGGCCGGTCGGCACAACACCGGCTAAACAGCAGCAGCATCTCCTCACTGTCAGATCTACTGTGTATCAAACTAAAAACACAGCAGCTCCTCCATCAGCAGGTGAAAATCTCCTTGCTCTTATCTCCTCATCTCGTGTTGCGAATGTTCACAACTTCGGAATAGTAAAACACATCGGACTCATTGTTTAAAGTTTATGTGCGTAACGATTTTTTTTCAGGTGACGGATTTAAAAAAAACCTATATGAAAATGACGGACTCAGTGTGCAAAGACCTTTACGTTCCATCTGACTTGCTTCATCTCATACTGCAGTGACCAAACACACAAAAAAGTCATCTTGCATTCTGCCAAAGTTGTCAATATTTTTTATTAATCTTCAGTTAAGGCAATCCATTACAAAGCATTTCACAAACCACTGTATGACGACAATATCATGTCCAACACCTGGTTTGGAAATTATTCAGCATGCAAGTCAAAGACCAAGAGAGGTATGTAAACAACCTGGGATAAAACAGGAGCAGTGGCAAGAAGAACCCATACAGTATGTGTCTAATAGGAACAGAATGGAAAGAAACCAGAGATGCAACATCATGCTAGAGGTGGCTGTTATCTCTAAAGAACATCCCAACAAACGAAGCACATGGCAGATGCACTAATCAGGTGAAATGAAGGTAGACTAACAAACCTCCTGCCATTTTGGCACAAACATGCACATTGTCTAAAGAGGCCAAGTTCAATAAGTGAACACATTTGGCATTGAATATTCTTTATACGGGACTTATGTACATAATTAGAGTTCAGCCTCAAAGAAAATTCAAAATTAAGAGATAATCAAAGCCATTTCCACAGAGAGAAAATAATTGGATTGTTGGCAAGACATCTTTTAGACTGAAAAATATATTTCATAATAACTTAATGTTTCACAATTGCATAAGTGTCATTACTGTGCTCATTTCGTATTTATTGATTATTTATTTAGTACTGAGGGTAGCAGTTTTCTGATTTCCCTGCGGAGGAAATCTCACAGAGGAAAAAAAAAAGAGAGTAGAACAGCTTGTTATAATCTTAGTAGAACTGCCCAAAAAAAAAGCCATCTTGTTTCGTATTAATTACATGAAATATGTCTGAAAAGTGCACACAACCTACAGCTCCAACTCCACGTTTGCATTTAATCTCACACTCGCAGTATATGAGCTGCATGCTGACGCTGACTTAACACGCCAAACGACGTACGTCTCCTATGAATTTTACTAGTTATTAACTTGCGATTATTTTTAAAAGTAAAATGTGAAAATAGTAACAAATCCCTTCAAGAAGTAGAATTTAAAGAGGTTATTTGCAAAGTAAATATATCAGCTATGTAAGTCAGTAATTCATAATACTTCTTTAAATATCATAACAAATGTATAATCATGATTTCCTTTTGGCTTGAATGGCTTTCTGTAGAGGTATTCTGGTATTTGTGTGTGTGTGTGTGTGTGTGTGTGTGTGTTATGTAACTAAACTTAATATCCTCAATTAATCTCTGATGAACAAGTGAATTTGGCAGCAGATTAAATGCTGATTTGTCTTCTGAGGGAAGAAATGTCATCACTAATGAAACGAAAAATAAAATATGGATCTGGACCCATGACAGACGGAGTTCGCTGCCTGTGGACTGAGTTTCTGCAGTATCATCACATTACATCTTCTCTCGCAGAGCACTAAAGCAATGGGAGTCAGAGAACATTACGCGGCTAAGAAATGATCATAAAGCGACATGAATTACGTAAACGCATTTGCTCTCAACACAAAACGAAACAGTACAACAACAGTGAGAAATGGGAGCCTCACATTCTCAGAGAACAACACGACAGCTCTTTGTAAACGTTTGTTCTCCAGCGTCGTTCGACGAAACTCTCGCTAAAAAAGTACAAAAAAAGACGGAATAATGCACAAACACAACGGATCAAACGTAAAGTCACTTCTGAACGAAACCCATGAATGTTTACTTTTTTCCTTGAGGAACAGCCACAGTTGAGTTGTAAACAAGTCTTGACTCTGAATATTGTACAACAAGGCTCAGCGACGCTGTTAACTCGTTATTTCAAAGCTCATTAGTGAAGAGCTGTAAGTATAAAAAGTACACGGGCTGAGACGGCGTGTAATAGTCTGTAATAGTCCTAATCTTCGTCACCATTTTCTGTGTGTACATCTTAAACATGAGACCTGCTGCTGCTGGCAGAATAACACCTGGGTAATTGAATTTGGATATGTTTCCATATAATAGGCACATTTGGATCAAGATATTGAGTGACTGAGAGATACTAATGGAAATAATGGCCATTTATAAATCGATAGGATGTACACAACTGGGCCACAATGGCTGCAACTGCCTTTAAAACACAGTCGCGGAAAAAGAAATGCAGAGAAGAAACGTGAATGTGTCGACTTGAATTAAATCGTGAAACAAAATGGTATCCCAATGTTTTGTTAGAAAATGGGCTGTTGTGCATAAAACAATGTTATCTGGGAATTCATTTCAAAGAGTAAAAACAATGTAACTGTTTTTTGTTTTGTGCAATCAGTTGTTGTTTTCTTAAAAAATAACAAATATATCATTCAGTTTTCATTCCGGGGAAATAAATCAATTTATAGGAGGAGAGAAACAAAGTGGGTATTAATTGACATCAGTCTTTCGAAGGTGTATTTGTAGGGTCCTATAGAGCAAAATCCCAGACAATAAACTCTAACCACAACAAATATAATGGAAAGAAACATAAACAGCGAGATGACAAATGAGATATGGCAGCATGACTTATAATTTACCTCTCTGCATACAACCAGGGAAAGCAAGAATGTGCTCTGAATTATTCATCTATTTTTCTGTAAACATACTGTTTTTATGATAAATATATTTTAATATATCAGTATAGTCATTTCCTTACAAATATTCTTCCCGTTTCATCCGGTTGAAAATGACGTATGATGTTAAAAGTGTTGAAAACATAATGCGGGGTCCTTTCCATTATTTTCATTGTGGTAGCTGTTGGTTCCTTCAAAATAATGGTTTTGAGCTTATTAACATTATAACCTTTGTGCTTTTGATTTGGACAATAATTAGTGCATTCTGTTAATATAAATATTAGAAATACATATAAGATGTATGGCAACAGCTCACAGCAGGTTCTCTACATAACTGCTTGCAATCAAAAATCATCCATCAGTGAAAATGATTTGTAAACTGCTGAATAGGTTTTATCACATGCTTTTATATTACAGTCCTTATCAAAGTAGAAATGGGGATTTATTTTTATTACACTGGTCACAAAATATAAGATGGAAAACTACAGGAAAAATATGACTCTAATTCTCACCCTTTAAAACCCCCTCAAAGGAATAAATTATTTCTGCAATAAGTAAATAAATAAATAAATAAATTAGTATACATATGGTTTCCTACTTTAACACACACCGATTCCAAAAGGTATCACAAACATGATACACACTGGCACATTCTAATATATTTATGCCTTCAAACAGGCTCTCTCTACGGGTTTACTTGCTATCCATTACATCACCACTTTGACAGGTTTGACAGCGAACAACTAAAACCTCCTTCTACACCGGGCTCCTCTCAGCGCTCTCATCCTCAAGCACTCGGAGAGAAAAAAACTCCTTGATCATCAGCAGGTTCACCCAAAGCAGTCGTATTGCTCCAAAAGAAAATGGAGTCTCCTCGTCTTTTTGTTTAGCCGAATTAATATTTACGAAAGGGCCTCGAAAGCGTTTGCATTTTTCCCAAAGGACGGTTGTGAAGGCCGGTTCCCGTCAACCGCGACGGCCCGCCCCAACACGGAGCTGTGTGTGTGTGGGGCTCAGACGGAGTTGGTCTCGGGTTGGTCGCCGGGCGTGTAAGCCGGTGGGACGGGGTTAGGTTTAATGCCTCTGCTCTTCATGTAGGAGATCAGCTGGTCGGGGATCTCGGCCAGTACGTCTTTAGCCAGCCGCGCCATGCTCAGCACGTGGTTGCCTGTGCGGTCCATGTAGTCTCTGAACGGGACAAACTGGAAGAAATGTATGACTTTGAAAAGATTGTATCATGTATGCAACAAGTCTAACAGCCTAAAGCCCTTCCAGTATAAGCATTGGCTCAAACTATTTACAGACGATACTGCTCTTTATACTTGACGTAAGCTAATACGCTAATACGCAAATGCGAGTTAGTTTGGAACCTCCTTGGATTCGTTATCAATGGCCGTAGACCAAAACGCCTCTGGACACAATTGGATAGACCTACAACCAATCAGAGCAACAAAACATGATGGACAAATGTAAACAGACCACAGCATGCAGAGATCAGCTGGGAATGTGTAACATCAATACGTCTGTGAACGAGTGTTGCCGTGTTGGCCATCAGAATTTGAAAATAGTACTTCAACAGAAAGTTCCACATCAGATGCAGCCATCTTGGTTGTTTTTGAAAATGCCTCAGCGGCGCTCCTCTTTACTCAGATAGGTTTATGCTCGCCGTAGTGCATGAAATTACATCATCACGTATTTTGCGTAAAGCGCGAAGGCTCCGCAAATTGTCAGTCATTGGCTGAAATCTGCCCCATATCAGATAAACATTTGTGATTGGCCTAGTCTTGCGATACCAGACAATCGGAGATCTCGGCCTACCAATCGTCTTGGGGACTTCTAATGCAATGTAGTTACTTGGACGCCGGCAAGAACGCCCGGTAACAAAGTAACGGCCCTTATATTTTGTGCAAAGGACACGCCTTACTGGAAATGGTACGCTCCCCTTTTTCAAACAAGATATAAGAAATCACATCATGGAGAGAGCTTTTTGAAAAATGGAAAATGGATGTCCAGAACAACGTTAGATAATTGAGCGAAGCGTCTAGAGACTGAGGACTGAGTCTATCCTGGAGCCATCTCGTAATACCTGTGTGGCTGGTACGACAGTGTTTATAACCACATGACTTCTGCACGTCACTGCCCCCAATATGAAAGCACGCCCTAAAGACTTTGGATTGGTTCTGCAATGCAGGGTTTTTGTAAACTCTGGAAAAAGCTGGGAGAAGGTCCGACCAGCGTTTGGTCGGCTGGAAATCTGTATGGACGGGACAGACGTATCTGTCAGAGCAAATAAAACGAGCTTGCAGACTTGTCTGGTTCCCAGGCGAGATGTGAGCAGGAGTCCCACTGTAAATATCTACAGCGCAGGTTTTGATTTATAGTTCAGCACCAGAGTTTCACCCGTTGATAGCACCATCGCAGCACTAAACGGCTGTATCACAGGAGATCAGGCTGTGCTTTAATTATATTCCCTACAGTAGCTGTCTACATTCTTTAATCTACTTTGTGATATAGAGCGACTTGGGCTGCGCTCTTACTTCTCTAACAGGAGTTACATCCACGTAACTTCTAATTCACCTTGTCTTATTAATCTTTGCTGCCAGGCCAATGTCATATTCACGTTCTTTCACGCACTGTGATAGCGAGTGGGGATCGTAGATATCTGCAGATATTTGAGGCTTTCTTCAAATTTCTTAATGTCATCTTCACTCTCAACAATCTCTACTGGCATCAGAAACATGGAGGAAAAAAGTTCTCGAGGTCACCATATGGCATGTCTGTAGCCGCCATAAGTTGAAGTTTTTGAGGACATACATGCATAGCTACGTAATGGCCCCTTAACGCACGGCCATGCATAATTTAAGCTTTAGAGCATTACCAATACTGAAGCTTCAAAGATAAGGGCATGTTAAAGTTTGCCTGATGCTGGTGCTAAAGGAAAGACCAGAGGGTCATTAAAATCTCAAGAGTTCACCCTCTTTTGAGCATGAATGTGTTAATGTGCTAAATTTGCAAACATCTGCCAATTAGATTATGTGAATTAATGTTGGAAAGGTTTACATTTTTATCATCACTGTGGTGCCTGAGTAAAGGACAACCAAAGTTCTGTGGTTCATCCTCTGAGGATGAAGAACATGCACTGTACATTTATTAGAAATCCATCCATCCATCTGATATCTTGTGTACAAAGTTGACGTATTGGCATGAGTGTGGATAAAAAATTCATGGAGTGGGTTCATCCTCTGGAGAACATGCATGTGTTCATTAAATTTCATCATGATGTGCTTATTGTTTTGGGGTTTTTTTTCATTTTGATACTGAATGTAGAAATAATGATTTCTCAGAACCTGAATTATCAAGAAAATATATTTCAACACAATCTGGCCTGTGGCTGTTGAGATATCTTGCTTTGTAATAAAACAAACAACCAACATCGCCATCTATAAGCATGGCCACTAACAGGGCAAAAAGTTTTTAACCACTGTGCTGAAAATAAACCATGTCCGTCCAGTGACGAGTGAGACAAAACATTAGAAAGGTCTCACCTGTACAATGTCTCTCTCTGCCAACTTCCCCCGCGAGGAAATCCTGATGTCATCACCATCCAGCTCAACCATGGCTACAGAGAAAAGGTATTAAAAATAATCTCACATAAAAAAAATCATGCACAATAGTTGTTACGGTTGGGTGCAGGCCTAAAGAGTACATTTGACTAAAACTAACCATCCCTGGTGCAAACACACCACAAACTGTTTTTTTTTTTTATTTTAAAACATTTGTTCCCTGAAGAACTTTAGTTACGGTTCTCACCATCGAACTCAGCTTGGCCAACTCCAACAATGATGATAGACATCGGGAGTTTAGCTGCCTGTCGTAAACAAGAAGAAGAACAAACAGTCAGTCGGGATTACATTTCCAGTTATTTGTATTTTTCTTCTCACACTTGTCATTCTATAAAGTCAGGATTAATCTGCAGGCGCATTTCCCCAGAGACCAGAAGCAATAATGGACAAGATAAAATAAGATAAACATAACTGATACATAGCATTTTCTTCACTGAGTTTCACATTATGTTGCATAGCTTGGGCTGTCCAGGGACTGAGAGAAAATACAAAATACATAATTCAACACAGAGGCCCCAAGGTTGTTAGAAACCAGCAGCATATAACAGAATATTTGAGCTAATTGTGCAGGCCGCTTTTACAATGTGGAATACCAAATGAGTTAAAGTACAAAAGGTTAAACACTGTTCTTGACTTAACGGTCACAAAAAAAACAGTAAAGATAACATGTACAAACATGAATAACATTTTATTCATAAAACATCATCCTACACATGTACATCACTCAGTGTAACATTATCTATTCATGATCTTTGCATATAGAAATGTTTCAAACATGGTAAACATCAAAACAGGAAGTCCACATGTCCTGCCTATTAAACACAAATCAAACACAATTTAAAGCTAAATAATAAATATTTCATATCTGCTTATCTTCCAGTTTGTAGTACAGGTTTCTCCACTACATCTGTCGAAACCACAGTCCTGATGTGGAGAATGTGAAAGCTCTGGCATGAATGAATGAATGATGTATGCTTGTGGTAGAAATGCATTTACAGGGGTAAAAGTAGGTCAGCTTTCCTGGAAAAAAAAAAAAACCCTCCCGAGGGGAGAGGCCTGTCACAGATAGCAGTAAATAGACTGAAGAGGACCATCCTCTCCACGTTCTCTATCATTATTCTCCCTCCATCCTCTCCTCTTCACATTTTATCTTTCCCTCCACAGGCTCATTCCTTGTGACCTCTCACATTAAATACTTACATTCTGTTTGCCCATTTGCAGCTGCAGAAGACCACACAAGTATATACCTAAGTGTCAGCTCAGATTCTGTACTTAGAGTTGAATTATTCAGTCTACACCATTTGTTACTTTGATTGTACTGTAAAGTCACTCAGGGGATCTCACTCCATCAATCCGCCTGAACACATACTTCTCTAACGGCACAGAGCCACAATAAATAGAGACTCTTAGCAGATATCTGTTCTAATAATACACTTTGTGGCCTCATTGGTCACATTAACCAAGAGGAGAGAGGATTGGGACGAGATTGACAGATGGATGTTTCTAGTGCAAATGCCAACAGGTTGTTCTGTGCTGTAATTATCTTCTTATAATACAGTTTTTCCCGTTAATTTCCTCTAAAAGTCACAGTGTAGCAGAAGTTACAGCATGTTTAGCCTAAACCCTAAACCAGCTGAAATCCAACGATGATATTGCTCAGCTAGCGTATACCCACAAGCTAACAGTCAAGTGCAGCTTCATATGAAATAAACACAAGGGTAAAAAAAAGAATGTAAAAACCAATTATTAAAACTTTAAAAACTAAGGCTATATCATTACTCCAAATTAAAAATATAGGTCTTTCATTTCCTTTTAAAAATACAGAGCGCTTGCCATTCTACCCCCAGTTTTGGGGCATGAAAACAGAAGGTACTCTCACCAGCGCTCTTATGAGACACAGGAACATTTAAAAGAAAAGCAGTGGAGCACCTCGGTGATCTGGCTGGAATATAAAATGAAATAAAGCCTCTGATGTATTGAAGAGCAAGGTCGTTTAAAGCTTTATAAACAAGGAAAAGAACTTTAAAATCAATTCTGGAAGAAACAGTGCAGTGTGTTAAAAGCACTGGGGTAATATGAACCATTGTTCTTGTTTTAGTTAATTAAGACACTGGCCGCAGCATTGTGAACTAGCTCTATAGTTTTCCAATAAAAAGAGAATTGGAATAGTCTAAAGGGCCAGTAATAAAAGCGTGAGGGAGTATTTCAGCAGTTAAAAAAAGGTCTGACTTTAGCAATATTCCTGATATTCGTATATTTAAGGTTGGAAAATCATCATCAGTTCATCAATCAGTTTGTTTCAACTCTTTGTTGAAGCAAAATGTTTACCCTGAGTGAAATATTGAAACCCAAGTCCCTTTTATGTCTCATGCATGATTTTATACACACTTCCACAAAATCAAGCCAGACATATATCTGGTATCTTTGTAAACTCGTGGTTCTTTGGGTTTGAACAAAGTTTGTCTGCACTGCAAGTTTGAAAAAGTCAATGATGACAACAGTGACAAAGACAGCAGTTATAGACAGAGTTAATTTTAACATCAGGCATCTAAACATGCTGGCTTGAATAGGAATTTGGTCAAATAAAAAAATAAAAAGTCTACAAAATAAGTACATTCAGTAGAAGAGTATCCCTTCTTGTGGCAGTTCTAACCTGCAGGTTATTCGGCCTGAAGGTGACACGCACAGATGAAGCCAAATGCAGTTCTTCAAGTGTCTCTAAATTTTAAAATATTCATGGCTTTTATGAAATTACTGGTGGAGCCAGCTTCCTATCCAGACAACAAACTGACACCCGGAGACATAATCCAATACCTGGGTGCAAATTCATTTATATTTTGGCCTACCAGGTCAGAGAGAGACCCTCTTTTATAATTTAAAATCCCAAAATGAAATTTGGAGCTTAAAGGAAAAACATCAAAGGGAAGATGGCCCCAGAGGCTGTCCTGTTAGATGTGTGGACACATTAATCACTGAAGGCAAAGCTGTGCTGGTTTGGTTTCCAGTACAGTTTGGTCAGCAGCAGGACAACATTATACCAACACATATCTGCTATGTGCAATCTTTTAAGATATTTCTGAAGATACACCACAGCATCAGAGAGCACAAATAAACCACAAGTGCAGAGATGAGCGTTGCATGCAACTTTTTGGTTAGGATTCGTCTCTCCAGGGCAAAGAGGCTAAATGCCAAGTGAAGCAGGTCATTCAGAGAAAAGTGCAGCCAGGTCCAAACTGAGAGGAGAGAAGCGGCAGCGGCACACGGCAGGGTCGGGGCCGAGCAGTGCAGAGCAGCAGACAAGATCTTAAAAGGAAGGTGTGGCTGTTCGAATGGTTTGATTAACAGTCGCAAATTCCCTTTAAACCCAGTCTGCTGGGGGTCAGAGCAGCGTGTTGCTGTGCCTCAGATGTGCGCTGGGTAAGACCATCGCCTCTAATAAAGTGAGCCTGTTGACCCCAGAGAGAAGCTCAGCTGAGCCCCTCAGCTTCCTGAGGGTCTCAGTGAAGAGGAAAAAATATTGGACAAACAGCCGAGCACAGGGGGTGAGACAAGTAGAGCAGAAAACATCCCATAAATTCTCAAATTTCATGCTGCTGGCTTATAAACCCTTCAAAGTAACAGAAAGCCTGAGAGCGACCACAGCAAGCTGAAAGCACCTGCAGTGTCAACGCAGAGAGAGAGAGAGACACAGAGAGCGAGACACAGAGAGAGAGAGAGAGAGAGGGGTGGGGGGGGAACTCTCACTCAGAAGATTAGACCCAACCCGAAAGAAAAATACATCACTTATTGGACCTATACCACTAAGCAGAGAAA
>JAOVVB010232501.1:0-24181 GCA_028570985.1 Heterobranchus longifilis
CAACATACTTTTGTGTAAATAAACAGTATTATGGATCTTTTCGGACGCACTGAGCTGTAATTACAACGTCACTTCCTGAGAGCCTCCTTGCCGGTTGGAGATACGTAACCATGGTAACATGGTAACTGGTGTCAAACTCAGCTCTACCAGCATCACCAGATAACAGTTCAATTACTGCAAAAGGTAAGCAATTAGTCCAATGGTGACAAAATCACAGATTTTTATAATGCAGTAATGTAAATTGAAGCGTTATTGATGTTACAGAGCTGCCTGGTCGCCGTCCGTTTGTCTGTTATGAACGTTGTCGTCACTACCGCATTGCATTGTGGGATATTTATGCCGGCATAGTGCCCTGTTTTGTGTACTGTAATATTTCACCGGAAATGCATATATGAATAAATATATTTATAAAATCAAAATAAATACAAAATAAAGGCAATAATAAATGAATTAATACAAAATCAAAAAATTAATATTTCAAAATAAATAAGTAAATGGGAAACTTAAAAAGGATATTAATTAATGCCTACATTTATTTTTAATATTATTTTTGGTACATTTAATGGCATATCAATTTAGACATAATTCAAAAACTAATGTACTTATTTTTTATTTTAGCAGCGTCCATCCTCCATATTATTAATTCATTAATCAATTAATTTATTTTTCTAATTTATTTATTTATTTTTGCCTTCATTTCTTATTTATTCTACATTTATTTAAAAAATGTTTTTACCACAATATATTTCCCCAAACTTATTTATTTCTTCATATTAATTTCTGATTTGGGCAGCGTGCTCCACAGATGGGGGTCCCCGGTATATTCCCTATCTTGTAAGGGGTCCTTGTTTGAAAAAAGATTGAGAACCTCTGTTCTAAATCATCATGCACTTATATATTTCTACTTACACATACAGTTCAGTGTCAGCAGGGGGCGTACTCACCTGGATGCGGTCAGAGTAGTTGTCGAGCAGCAGGACTCCCAGACTGGTCACCTTCTTGGTCTCCACCATCGTCTTCATGTCCGCCAAGAAGTTCATGTGTTTGGACATATCTGTGGCAAGCACCTAATGAAGACAGTCAAACAAATGACACACGTTCATGCTTACTTAGTTAGCCAGTTCCTTTATTTGTCCTTTCTCTCACTCTCTTTGTGTCTGAGGCAACTGTCAGACAAATACAACCACAACAATAAAACATTACAATCAAAGACAGACACTGAACAACAAAGTTTCCACAACACCACCACCAACAATCAAGAATTAAGCACAACAAAATGCTAGTGACACACACCTCATATCACCCAGATGTGTTTAACAGAGCTATACCAGGGTTTTTCCTGCATAGAGGAATTTTTGACACCCCCCCTGCAAAGAGGTTTTCAAAACCCCTCAAAGGAAAATCACCAGCACCAGCAAATAAGAATAAAAATAGCAATTCAAATCCTCTCTGATTGTGTTTAATAGAAAATGATCAAACAACTGTTGAACAAGCAGAACATCGATGTAAGTATGACGTCTTTGACTTCCAGCAGTCACCTCCCCTCCTCTCTCATCATGTGCAGTCAGTCACCCCCAAAAGTCCCATTCTGAACCAGGAAAAACCCTGTATACTGGAAGGTATAAAGGATCTTTGGGCCCGGGTAGTCCCCAAAGGCGGTACCCTGCTGACAACTCATATTCACTATAGAGAGGGTGTGATACCTCCCATGTGACCTGTACACGCCGTCGTTCTCGAAATTTGCATAGGCCTACTGTAGGCCTGAGTCAAAATATTGAGAACGTTTCACATTATTTTCATAAAGTTTCTCATTATGATGAATTACAGGAGAAGTTTTCATCGTATTTTTTTTCTTTTACTGGCAGAAATGGTCTTCTGTACTTTCCCCTTTTGTTCCCCATCCAGCTGAGGATGAAAGAAGGAATCTGTTTTCTCATACATCACCTACATGATGATATTTTGCCAGCAGCCTTTTCAAAGTAGCCTTGGACCAGATACACAAAACTGCTGTATCAGCAGAATTTTACTGCACACAAACTGAACCATGAACAAAACAAAACAAAATGGAAAAACCACACTGTAAAGCGACAGTTCAGGTACAGCACGGCTGAAAAAGGATATCAATATGTCGTGTAAAAAGTGCAGCAGTCTCACCATGTCGATCACCATCTTTCGGAGGGAGTCTCTCTGTTTCTTGCTGAGGTTTTGGAAGATGTCACAGTTGTCTTCTTGCAGCAGTTTGAAGCCCACAGCGAGGTGGTGATTCTCCAGCACCGAGGCATCGTTGTACATCAGCGCTAGCTCTGAACCTGCAGAGAAAACCATAAAAAACGTATTGTAAAAAAGAGTCAACTTATCACCTGATTACTCAGCAAACAGTTTTTCCTCAGGTGTTTTTCCTCTGAAGCATGTGGCCGTAGCTGCGTGCAGAGACGGAGAGGAACCTACTGGTGTTTATTAGGAACTGGTTGGTGACTCCCGGGTGGTCGACGTCATGGATGGCACTAGCAAACAGAACAGCCATGATCTCCAGGTCTGTGAACACCGCCTGGGATAAACAAAGAACAGAAAACACATTTGTTTAAAACAATACACTGATATCAAATTATAACTATGACTCCGGAAACTACAACAGCAGCTTCCTCGGCTCACCTCTAAAGCGGGGGTGGACAGGAGGACGTGGGTGGACTGCACCACATCCGCAGCATGAATGTTGTTGTGATAAGCTACGTCTGCATGGTAGTGGTCCTCCAAGGTCATCATTAAGGTGATGAAGGTGTCAATTGGGATCTTAAAGGTTTTCAGAAGGTCTCGCTCCTGGTAGGGAGAGGAGGAAGAGGAGAGAGACACATCAACCACAAATTACACTTTTTCTCTTCTGTGGTGTTGATTCAAATGACGAGGGAAGTTTCCTGCAACCATAGACTTTATAAAACACAGACATAGTCCCCCATAGGTTTCGGAAGAGCCATTGGGAAGCTCAATGTCGGTGGCTCTGGCCGTCGCCATTTTGGCAGCGCCTGACTCCGCCTAACTCCTGGCTAATCAAACAAGACTAGGTTGAAACCTAGTATGTGGCTGGAAACAGAAACAATATCAGTATATAATAACACTGTCCACATCCAGCAGTTTCACCAGAAAGTAGCAGCTAAGCTAGCATTAGTATGAACAAGCTACATGGTGAGTAAATTAGCTCAAAACAGCCTTAATTAAATAAACCAAAATGCTGTGAAAGGCTCTCGTTCAGTCAGAAATAACTGGCTTTACTCACGCTTCATCAGAGACGCACACAACTGACACCACTTGGATGCAGTAAAGTCACTGCGTTTCTCCAACGTGGCCCTTAATTACTGACTGCGCAGCTCCATGTGCTCAACGGCCACAAGAGGGCACTGCTACGCCAGTCAACAGCCTTTCCAACACACACTGACGTCATCACAGAGTTCGACCAATGGTGTAACTTCATCAGTCAGTCAGCCACTCACTCAGTCAGTCAGTCAGCGACAGACTTTCCCATTTATAGGGCTGGTCCCCCATCCAAAAAAGTACTCCATACTCATGCCCATCCCTAGAAATAATATGACCTTTTTTTCTTGTCTCCAAATCGTCTGAGTACATCTAAACTTTAATAATTGTGTCCCTGCAGGGATTGAACCTCTCTGGTGGGCAGAAGCAGAGGGTGAGCCTGGCCAGGGCTGTCTACAGAAAGGCTGATGTATACCTCATGGATGATCCGCTGTCTGCTGTTGATGCACATGTGGGTCAACACATCTTTGACAAAGTCATCGGACCAAAAGGAGTCCTTAGAGACAAGGTAATACATGTAACAAAACCAAATGCAATTCAGCTGCAAAGAGTCAAAACATGGTTTGACAATACCGAAACCACTTACAAGCGCGCAGCATGCGCTATTGTTATCATAATATGGAAACCACCACTTTGCTGACACTTTTGTTTTGAACAAAGCCTCAATTTAGTGTTGGATTGTGCTTACATATTGTTTTTCGGACTTGTGTGGCTTGCTGTACAGACCCGCATCCTAGTGACCCATGGGATGAGCTTCCTGCCACAGGCTGACCTCATCCTCGTTCTGGGAGACGGAGAAATCACAGAGAGCGGCTCCTACCAGGAGCTCCTCAGCCGCCATGGCGCCTTTGCTGACTTCATTCACACTTTCGCTAGCACAGAGCGAAAAGAGAGCGCCATCCAGAGAGGTGAGAAATGTTCCATTACCGTACAAATAAAGTTCAGTGTGTGCAGAAAGGAGGACTAAAGACATCCGTTTAAAATGAATCATCACAATTAAAATCTGTCCTTTTCTTGTAGCTGGTTCCAGGAGGTCCAATGCTCGTCTCAGCATGGTCGACTTCATGCCGTTCTCCAGAGACCTGTCACAGGAGCAGCTCATTGGGTAAACAAACGTCTAAATTGTAAAAGTGTCGTAAAGATGTTTGGCATCCCAAGGTCTAAACTGACTTCTGGCCTCTCCGTATCCTCCAGGGGCGACACCACAAACACCAACCTGCAGAATATGGAGCCTGTACCCGAAACAGACCAGGAGCAGGTACCAGAGGACTTGGGCAAGCTAACAGAGGCTGATAAGGCCCGCACTGGAAGGGTACGTCTGAAAATGGCTTTTGAATTCAACTCTAATAGAGTGCTGCAGGAATGAGTCCTAAAACCCAGAAATGAGTTAGCATATTTGCACTTCTGGTTCCCTCGTCAGTCAATGTTTTTTTTTAAGTGTTTTTTTGGTTTGATGCCTGAAATAACATCTGTGTTTAACATAAGCTTAAGAGATTTTCACGTTTTGTTCTATCACATAAAATCTGTGTCGAGGGAACCAGGACGATGCTAACTTCTTTGTTGGCCTACAAAAATATGTCATCCCTGTCATCACTGTACGGTGTGAAAAAATCAGTTATTGCAGGTTTAATGGACATAAAACATAAGATTGTTGAGATTGACTGGTACATTTTGTGTTGTTCTACAACAGGTGAGGTTGGCGATGTACAAGAAGTACTTCAAGACCATCGGCTTGGCCATCATCATTCCCATCGTCTTCCTGTACGCTTTTCAGCAGGGCGCTTCATTGGCCTACAACTACTGGCTGAGCATGTGGGCCGACGACCCGATTGTTAATGGCACCCAGACTGATACAGACCTGAAACTGACCGTGTTTGGAGCACTGGGCTTTGTGCAAGGTCAGTTTTATGAACAAATCCTCGTGGCTCAAACTCTACAAATAACAGGTTGACATCGGTTTGTTAATGTCCGACTCCGATTTGATCAAACATCTTTCCCCTCTCTTCAGGCATCGCAATCTTTGGTACGACAGTCGCCATCTCCATCTGCGGCATCATCGCCTCCCGCCACTTGCACATGGACCTGCTGATCAACGTGCTGCGATCTCCGATGTCTTTCTTCGAGTGCACGCCCAGCGGCAACCTCCTCAACCGCTTCGCCAAAGAGATCGACGCCATCGACTGCATGGTCCCCGACGGCTTGAAGATGATGCTGAGCTACGTCTTTAAACTCATGGAGGTCTGCATCATCGTGCTGATGGCGACGCCCTTTGCGGTCGTGATCATCCTGCCTCTCGCTTTCCTTTACGCCTTTGTCCAGGTACGTTTTTTTCCCTCCAACATTTCAACTCGCCACCAATGACTTTGATCTTTTTTTTCTTTGAGAGTTTTATGTTCTGCTTAGCGAGATCTGGGTTCCATTACAGCATGTTATTGGAAAGCTCCGGGCTCCAAAACCAACCGTGCTGATTTTGCCATTCATTTGTGTTTCTTTTCCCGCGTGCTGACATAGATGTTACACACATTCACTATGAATTATGGGAAAGCCCTCAGCGCTCCCTCTTGGTTTCACTCATTAAAGCTGGTGTTTTACTTTTCCATTGTGGGCTACAGAGTTTCTACGTCGCCACATCCTGTCAGCTGCGGAGGCTGGAAGCTGTGAGCCGCTCGCCCATCTACACCCACTTCAACGAGACGGTGCAGGGCGCCAGCGTCATCCGGGCCTTCGGCGAGCAGCCCAGGTTCATTCTGCAGGCTAATGACAGGGTCGACGTCAATCAGACCTCCTACTTCCCCCGATTTGTGGCCACCCGGTGAGATGATTTGTGATGATTATAACGTGCATTTATACATCCATTTGTTCAGTTACAGTTTGTGAGAGATAGTGCTGATTCATGGCATCAAGAGTTGCTGCGATTGCTTTATGTTACACAGAAAAGGAATTCTGGCTTTAGCAAAGAGGACACATTTTGGTACTTGCCTGCCCACAGCTAAATCAATATTACATCCACAGGTGGCTGGCAGTCAATCTGGAGTTTGTTGGTAATGGCGTGGTCTTAGCTGCTGCCATTCTCTCTGTGATGGGAAAAGGCACCCTGAGCCCGGGCATAGTTGGTTTGGCTGTGTCACACTCCCTCCAGGTAAGAGGCTCTGCCCACAGACACACTCACGCACATTCTCACACAGTAGCACTGGAGGTGCCCCAAAACCCGCGTTTATACCAGTTTCAGGTGCTCCAGCAAAAACTGTTCTTGCATTCATTTGAATGAGGGTCGTGGGTTTAGGCTGGGTGACTGTTTTCACCATTTTTCAGCTGTGGATTAATACACATTTGGGGCTTTAGTAAGTATGCAGTATGTGGGATTGAATAAACTGCAGTGCCCATATTCATCATTATGAAGGAAAATGTGCCCCAGTTCAATGGTGTGGCCAGCCTGGTATCACCAAATGGTGTATGAATAAGGCCGCATTCAGACCAGTTTCTGAGAAAATGCAAGTTCTCCCATTCATTTAAATGTGGGGGCCGCAGGGGGGTGCAGAAAAAAAAATGCAGCGGCTTGTGGCAAAAAGTTGAGACAAATTCAACTTTTGGAGAAACGCAACTCGACGTCACGCTGCGATGGCCAATCATGTACGGTAACTGCCAATCAGACTTGTCAGTCCATTTTGAGGTGGTGTGAGAGTACCGTACAGTAAACATCCCTGCCTCTATCGCTGCCACAAAAAAAAAGTTTTAAAAAACTATGAGGGTAAAAAATGAAACACAAGCACTTAACTGCCCAGGAGTTTGCATAACACCTGATTGTTTCCTGTAGCAAGCTCCAGCACAAAGCACGGCCCCTCCGTCTCTCTTTTCTTCAAGTGCGGTCGGAAATGTCGAGATCATAAAACAATAATTGTGAAATATAAAGTCTGCTTGTGCTGCATTGGGGGGGTTGAAGTACACAACAGGACGTCACACAAATGGGCCATTTATGACACACTCCCACACCGCAGCGCAACCCTGCCAAAGTGATGTCAATGCAGCCTTATTAACATCAAAGACACAGCATTGTGGCACTCCAGTTGCATGCTGCAATTAGAGGTTAAACTGAGGGAAAAGTGTAATATAAATGCTTTGCTTTTGAAGTAAACCTCATTGTGTTGGATATTGCAGGTGACTGGAATCCTCAGTTGCATTGTGAGATCCTGGACTGATGTGGAAAACAACATTGTGTCTGTGGAGAGAGTCCATGAGTATGCAGATACTGCTAAAGAGGTCAGTGTTCCCGCTACACACACATAAACAAATCACTGCTCAGGACACTTAATCCAACACTGTACAACAAAAAGGCTTTTTTGTTCTCTATTCATCCGTTCTTATTGTGTCATTCAGGCGAGTTGGAGTATAGAAGGCAGCTCCTTGCCCCTGGCCTGGCCCCAGAGGGGGACTATCGAGTTCCAGGACTACGGGCTGCAGTACCGCAAAGGCCTCGAGTTGGCTCTGAAGGGCATTACCTTGAATATTCACGAAAGAGAGAGGGTGAGGCATCTTGTATGATAAAACAACAGCTTGCAAACTACCAATCCTGGATGAAATTGCAGAATTATGTCATTCTGACTCAACACTCTTTTCTAGGTTGGAATTGTGGGTCGGACAGGAGCGGGGAAGTCCTCACTTGCCCTGGGAATCTTCCGGATCTTAGAGGCAGCGAAGGGAAAGATCTTTATAGACGGAGTCAACATCGCTGACATCGGACTCCATGACCTCAGATCACGCATTACTATCATTCCTCAGGTGGGACAGTAGTAATAACAGAAACAGAGCCCTGGCTTTCATCACATAAACTGTTTGCAATAGCTGCAATCCATATCCAATGTGGAATTAAGCCATTTTAAATTGTAACAACCCGGTTGCCAGTCTGGGTCGTTTGGCGATGAATAACATCTGCCGTCCCCTCTCTCCCAGGACCCCGTGCTGTTCTCAGGCTCCCTCCGGATGAATCTCGACCCCTTCGACACCTACACCGACGAGGAGGTGTGGAGGTCACTGGAGCTCGCTCACCTCAAAAACTTTATCTCCAATCTGCCCGACAAACTCAACCACGAATGCTCAGAGGGAGGAGAAAACCTCAGGTATACACATATGACACACTGCAATGCAGATAAGCAGGGTTCCTACACAGTATGGAGAAGTATGGGAAAGAGAGGATGGAAAAATATTTGTGTTTCCAGACTATTCTGTTTTCTGAAATCTAAAATTCATAATTTCTAAAAAAATAAATGGAATACAAGCAGAGTGTTTTTCATGGCGTTTGGAGCCAAAATGTCTACCACTGTGTAGGGCTGCACGATATGAGGAAAATATGCGATAACGTTGTTGAATACTGCGATAACGATATTACTTGCGATAAATAAACAGTCATATCAGTTCTGCCTTTCTGCTGCTTTCAGTATTCTGCTAAAATACAACATATTGCCTGTTGGGAATGAAAAGAAAGGAAGTTATTTCTGACATTTTATTGAACAAATTGAACATTGAAATGAACACAAAAGGCACCATTTAAAAACAAGAATGCTAGTTACATTTTAAAGAGCAGTTTTCTACCGATACTCTCTTTCAAATAACTAAAAAAAACAAACAAAGAGTGTCTTTCGCGATGTGTCGCAGTCTTTCAAAATGTGTTTATTGTGCAAGTTGATATTGCAATGACGATTAAAAAAAAGATATACTGTGTAGCCCTACCACTGTCTGACGGTACGTGTCCACAGGGACAGTCTGGAATTTTGAAATGGAAAATGTGTAGGAACCCTGGATAAGCCATTGTTTTACTGTTTTACTAGTCAGTATATTATTACAGAGACATCGGCACGAAGCTTCAGGACACACACAATCTAATACATAATTCTATCCCTCTCCTTTGTCTGTGTAGTCTGGGCCAGCGTCAACTAGTGTGCCTGGCCAGGGCCTTGCTGAGGAAAACAAAGATCCTGGTTTTGGACGAGGCGACAGCTGCTGTGGACCTGGAGACAGACACGCTCATCCAGTCCACAATCCGCACACAGTTTGAAGACTGCACCGTCCTGACCGTTGCTCACCGCCTTAACACTATCATGGACTACACAAGGTACATTACAATCAACCAAGTGGCCGATTTTTTGCGGTATTTAGTGGACTGACAAAACTAATTCATGTCAATTTGGATGATTAATTATACATTTTCAGACATTTATGACATAAAATACCATTATTTGATGGTTACAGCTTCTTAAATGTGAAGATTTGACTTTTATCTGTATTATATCACCATAACCTGAATACTTTTGGACTTTTTTTTACTGTTGGTCAGAAAAATAAGCCATGGAAAGGCATTACTTTGAATTCCATTTGTCATTTGTCATTGTTTTTGACATTTTATAGACAAAAAAACAGAAATTCTATTATTTTGTAAATATGATTTCTTAGTTGCAGCCCTACAATCCACTAACTACATCCAAATTAGGGATGCACGATATTCTTTTTTTGCTGATATTTTCCAACTCATTTGTAAACATAATTGCAGAGAAAGTCCAGTCTCTCCTGTAGTGGAATTATATTGATATATGTTTTTATATCTACTGTTATGATAGCACTGGCGGATGCAGAAATAAAATACAATGCTTTTCAAAATGTACACATTCACACTGGGCAAAATTTAAAAAAAAATTAGGTTACATGTAGATCATGCCACATGTATTTGTATGTAACATTTTCAAACAATCATTGCAAATAGCATCTTTGCTATCTGTGTCCGACACTATAAAGACATATTTGTTGCACCCTTTAGTCATGGCCTGTCATACTGACAGAAATGTTAACTTTGGGATGATGCCGATATTTCATTTTAAAGTCTTTATCTGCTGATACCGATGACGTGCCGATATCATCGTGCATCACTAATCCAAATGCTAAGTTATAGACCTGGACACCTCAAAATCGACAGCCTTATTACACACACATATGTTAGATCAGGCGTAATAAAAAAAAAAGAAGCTAGATCTAAAAACCTGTCTTCCTCCTTTACTGCTGTTCTACAGAGTGATCGTCATGGACAGAGGCCACATTTCTGAGATGGACTCTCCAGCCAACCTCATCGCACAGCGGGGACAGTTCTACCGAATGTGCCGGGAAGCCGGGCTTATCTAAGTCTTCTTCGTCTGGCTTTGTACCACGGAGCCGGTGTCCAGATGTGGCACCTCATATTTGTGTAGCTCTCCGGCACACGTTAATTCAGGCCGTTCCAAGCTTTGTGGCAGCTCAAAATGCCTCTCCATGAGGACATTGTCACTGAATCTCAGCAGCAGCAGCAGCAGCAGCAGCCGCTGACGCAATCCCTATTTGTTGGTTTCTTAACACGCGCAGACATGCCGTCCTAAAGACATCGTCGACCTCAGATGATGAACATTCAAAAGAAAGCTACAGTGGATTGTTGAGAGTCTCCAAGCTATAAATATTGTATATAGAGTAGTGGAGTTTATTCCATGAAAGGATTAAACCAAGTACCACACATCTTAAGAATTTCATTCTCTTTTTGAATGGGAGCTATATTATTTTTGTAGTTTTTGTAAGTGTTATAAAGACATATTTTTGGATGTTGTCTCAGGCTTAAAGGTTGATGTTTACTCACTTTTTTTTTTTTTTAGCCTTGTATACCAAGAAAGAGGCAAATTTGTAATTGTAAACTGATAGATGTCTATTTTGTCTTCTTGTCCCAAAAAGTGGGACAGGAAATACTCTTGACACACTAACCTTCAAAAGGTTCACCCTGGCAAACGCAGGGGAAGTGAGGTTTTCACTGCCTTCAAAATCTGAGCTGGAAGCAGCCAATTTGGATTTTTATATGTCAGGGAGAAAGAGGAAAACATTGAAGGGTGCCAAGACATTAGCAATCGTCCAACTATGTTGTGGCTGTTGTTTATTTCTGTCAAAGTAAACACATAAAAAGTCAATAGAGACCTTGCTGGTCAGATTTAACCTGACGCCGGTAGTGAAAACCACCATGAATGAAGAGAATGCCTCTTCAAAACAATGGTGATAAATCTCTGTGTGATTGTGTCTCTGCCTCCACCACACAAACTCAGGCCATATGCAGAGAAGGGGGGAAAAAAATGGTATCGCTCTTATGGTGCTGACATGACGGACTGTAAATAGTCCACGTTGACCTTTCCTCTCAATTCAAAGAAAAACCCCATGAACTTTTCAAAGAGAAGAGGCATTTACTGTTTTTGTCTTACTGGTTTAGACAATATATTGTAAGAGAAACCCTATTTATGTCTTGTGACAAAATGTATCTTTAAGATTCTGAGGATTGTATTATATTTATACTTTTTATAACAAGCTTGTTCATTTTTTCACTTTTACTGTTAATGTACTGTCTTGTACCATACATCAGGCTGAATAATAAAAATTTATTTGAATCTACAGTGTGGTTATGCTCAAATTCATGTCTTTGTAAATGAGTGTGGAGATGAGATCGCTAAATATTGATGCTTTCGGTCAGTTCTTTTTTTTAAAAAATGCATTTAAATAAAAAATAAATTGGGATTCATCAGAAAGATGTGCTGCAGAAGGACCAAGGCAAATTCAAATGACAGCTGACAACTGTAGTGATGATTTATGCACTAACGTCTCAAGACATTTGCAACAAGTCCGAAGTCTTGAGTCTGCCAGAGCAAGTCTCAAGGCTTTGTAAGCAAATAAATCAAGATGGCTTACAGGTGTCTGAAAGCTGGCCATTGAAACTACACCGTATTTGAGGATATTTATTTCAAAGTTGTGTCAATAGTCATCACCATGCATATACCTGGTTAAATATTCCAAGTTTGAGGCAACACATGGCCTGCTTATTTATTTTTGGTTTCTGGATTTTAACACGTCATACTTCTGCTTTCTCTTGTCTCAAGTCTTTAGTGATTAAAGTCAGGTCTCATTTCTCAAGGTTACATCTCTTATTAACTCACTTTTGCATCAGAGGTTATCCAAGGTCATTAGAATTATGAATTATTGTGATGCATGCAACCAGGGATGTGACTGACTGAATCCACATACATTGAGCTTGACTGTCTTCTAATAATCATAAACAACATTTTTTAACTAAGAGACGTAAATCTTTAAATAATAATGCATATTACACTGGTCTAGTAACGTGGTGGAATATGCATGCTCTAAGGTTTGTACCTAGCCTGACATCGCCAGACTAATTCGCATTTTAGGGCTGGTTCCCATGCTAGTTTGCACCAGGTTTGTATATATTAGATGTTTGGGAAGCTAATTAACTCGTTACTTGTAGTCACACAACTCTGTCACTAGATGGCAGAAGTCTACAGTCTCTGGTATGAACAGCAGCAGGCAGTGGTTTGTTTACACTTGTTGCAATGGCGACCATCACTGAACTGAAGTGTGGTAAGCTCACTATCATTCGTGATTTTATCCACTTATTGCATTCTTAAATCAAACTGGAATTGAAAAACGACAGATCATTGTACTGCACATGCTGCAAATTGCTGGTCACGCTGGTTTGCTCAATTAACGCTCGCTTAACCACAACAACATGACGCCGTCGTGTGTAACTTGTGTCTTCATTAAAAATGTCAACAATTTTGAGAGCTAAGAGGCACTAGTTGTCAGCAAATTGACGCCTCAAAGTGAGTCAAGGCTGTCTCTAATGCAAAATATATATATTTCAATTCGGCATCAATAAATACAACATAGGTACCACATAATTCTAGGTTTTCGTGGATTTCACACTGCTCACCAGCTTTACAATAGTGAACAGAAGCCAGCTACCGTTAGCATAACTAGCTAGCTAGCGAGGTTAGCTAGCTTGCTCGAGCTAGCTAGGCTAACGTTGCATTTGGCCGAAGATGGTTGTAGGAATAAATAGTAAAGTACATTGAAATGACGGCAATTTGAATACTCACATGTATTCCGATGTGAAGAGTGGTTCCTAGTGCTTCTGATACGATATTGGGTCACATTTAAAGATGTCTGTATTATTGTCAATACGTAAGGGAACATTTAATTCGCAAATTATTGAGTGGAGTACGGCAAAGTTAGCGGAATATGACCATAATACAACGCAGCAAGCCCCCTGTCATGTGGTCGAAGGGTCAATTAGCAAACCTAATACCTGACTTCTTATTACTCTAATAAACCGGAATATTTTAGCCGTGAGGGAGACGCTGGAGTCCCGTGGTGTGCTGGGCCAGCTGAAGGCTCGTATCCGGGCTGAGGTGTTCAGCGCCCTGGATGACCAGCGTGAACCTCGGCCGCCGCTGTCTCATGAAAACCTGCTCATCAACGAGCTCATCCGGGAGTACCTGGAGTTCAACAAGTACAGGTACACCGCGTCAGTGCTGACAGCAGGTGGGTGAAAAGATAAAAGTCCCAACACAACTGCTGTTTTCACAAACACAACAGGTAACCATCAGGAAACGTTCCCTAAATGTTCTCTGAAAGTTTTTAAAGAGTCACTCGTGAAAATCAAGTTTTTAACCATGTTAACATGTCTATATGGTGTTTTCTAGTTGCTACAAGACATAAGTGAAATGAGCACCAAGCCTGAGAATTTCTGCCTTTGAACTGCAGTGTGCCAACAACAGTCTCAAATATCCAGATTCAGACAGACAGGTTTTATGACATCATATGTACCAAGGAACCAATCAAATCACTTGTGCACGTGCTCCTCGGATGGTCCCAGTTTCCGAGTTGAGAAGTCGTTCGGTGTGTTCATGAGCTTGAAGTCGGAATGTGGAGAAAAAGAATATAAGGCCACATTATTGTCCATCCTATTTTACATGAATTATGGGATTCTATTCAGCTTTGGGCTGCCTTTCTTGTATGAAGGGTGCTACAAATGAAGTGTATTCAATACGTGGACAGTAACTAATGGTTAGATATATTACACATTATACGTGAGCCAAGAAATTATATAAAAATTAAAAGTCCCTTACCATTAATCCAGCGTTTACTTTCGTCTGCCCTGTGTCATATGATGACAACTCGGCAACTCGACTTTCTGAGTTGTTCCAACTTGAGGGGGCATTCACATTCATTTTTCCAGTCAGAATTACATTTTTCTGATACCACATGAACGCAGCATAACTATGGCAGCCGTGGTGGGCGGGGCTTGAGGCCCAATCCAGAATTTGTCAATGAAGGAGAAGAGTAGATGTGCTTCCAGCCCCTTTTCAGAGTTTTTATTATTATTATTATTTATTTATTTATTTTTACTTTTTTTGTGGGAAAACCAAAATATTAATCATTGCAGAGTTTATTTACATACTTTAAAATGTGTCGCAGGAGATCTTTAAAAAAAAAAACCTTAAGAGAACCTTCATAGAAAGCTCCCTGAAGGTTATTAAAAAAAACCTTCAGAGGTCTTTGTGGAAACACTCCCTAATTGTTCTCCTTATTTAAAAAAAACTTTGGGGAATGTTTCCGGAACGTTCCCCAAACTGAAAATTGTTTACTGGGATTTCCATAAACTGGCGATGCACCACTTTTTTTTTTGTAGTGTCACGTAAATCACTGTGGCACATTTTACTTGGCTATCGCTTGGCACACTTTGTTTCGTAAATAAACATAATAAAGTATTTTTGGGGGCATTACGCCCTTCCAAAGTGTATTGGATTGATCACTGTATAGGCAATGAGTAAAAACAATAGCAGTAGAAAAATGTTGCCATGCAAAAGCAGCAGTTTTATACGTCAAGACAGTAAAGAGTAAGATTTCAGACTCCAGCTGCTGTTTTTGAAACTGAACCAGTCACTATTGTAGAGCAAAGTGCATGACTTTTTCTAAACTGAGCTGTTTGTTTTCTCAGAGTCAGGCCAACCTGAAGTTCCCCTGGACAGACAGTTCCTGGCAAATGAGCTGAAAGTCACCGAGGATACCAGCTCCAAATCTGTGTAAGTGCTGTACAGTCTGCTGTCCAACACAGTGTCCAAAGATTTACTGAACTCTCGGGGGATATGGTCAGTTATGGGAATATAATTTCATAAGATCCATGAATCACCACTGTCTTCATACTTCCATCTTGAAATACCTAGAGATTTCCAAGAATTTCAGCTTGTCCCCACCAATGGAAAAACATGATGATTAGTTTGTGTCGTGAAATTCTACAGTTACTCCGGGGAGGATTTAGCTTTGCACACATGGCTCAGCAGCTGATGCATCAGGGCATCGGGGGGGGGGGATGCAGGGGATGCAGGGGACACGTCCCCCTCAATATTTACAACATGTGCATTTGTCCTCCCCAATAAAAACATGAATGTGGCAGATAACTTTTATTTTGAAGAAATTCATAGAAAAGGTCCACCAGTGTATACATCAGTATTTTTGCTTATTGTGATGTAATTTCTTCAGAGTATCTTCAGATGCTTCATATCCTTAAAATCTCTACAACCTCAACTAAAAGGTTATGTGATCAATAATCCATAATAATTGATAAAAGTATTGAAGTTGAGTCATAAATTAAAAGAATACAAAAATCAGACATGTTTTTTCATCAAATTTCACTAAATAAACACGCAAAACATTTTGATCCAAAATATTTCTCAATGTAGAAACACAAACAAACTATTTCTTAACACTCTGTAAGTTATTTGAACTGTGAACACTTGTTTTTAGTTTTTGAGAGATAGATTAATTTGTCGCGCAGCTTTGCACTGCATGTAACGACAGAAAGAAAGACAGAAGTATTAGCTTTCTGCTGCAAAAACAATGAACGTCCTATAGATATTATGTTTTTTATTTCAGATCGATTTAAACAGGATCATGCATCTACGCTATGCGTCAACGATCTCTATAAATTGGTGCATAAAAATCCCCCAGAATTCAGGAAATTAAGTGTTTAATGCTCAAAATTTCTTGAGGGAGGACCACCAAACCCCCCGTTTTAAATAGGGGGGCCCAATGTTGAAATGAAACCTACGTCCTTGCATCAGGGATTGTAGTCTGGCTTGTGTTACTTTGATATCACTGTTTCTTTTCACTTATCTCTGCGTGTGCCATCAGGGAAAACACATAATTATAATAATTACTGGTGAGTCACTTGGATAGAGCGTGTGTACCAATGTAACCATAACGACCTGGGTTAGACCATTTTCTCTCAGTTAATCTTTGCAACAAAAAAAAAATGTTAACCACAAATGAAATGTTTTCACCTTTTACTTTCCAGACCTCTTCTCTATGGCTTGGTGTCCCACTTTGTCAACAGCAGTGACGGTGGTGGAAAGGTGTTTCTGCGCGGTGCTGCTGCAGCCAGCAACACTGGACCTGGACCAGATGCCTAAGAGAGTAGGGGCACAGTACACACTTTTTTGGGGGGGGGGGATTTACATGACATAATCTCCTTGTCCATAGTTTTTCATTGTGTTTTTACCTGAGTTTATCTACTGGCATTACAGCATGGACTCTATGAATTCTGCTGATAAAAATGCACAAATATTTTGTATTGTTTTATACTGTAAGTTGCCAATGATCCCAGATGGCCTTTTTTTTGTTTAGGTTTGAATATCTGGCTTTAGCAACAGGTTTCACGTCAGTCATGGCGGTGCTGCTTGCATTAATCCACTCGTTCTCTCAGTAGTTTGGGCAAAATGTTGAGATAATATTCCCTCATGTCTTCTCTATTTTAATTTACAAATGTTTGATACTTTTATATTGTCTTTTAGGTGTTCAAAAATAAATGTTTTATATTTATACACTTCATTGAATCAGAAACTGTTATTTTATTGGCTACCACATGGTGGCAGCCTCACCAAAGACACGCTGAAGACTGACAGTGGGTTGAATAGTTTGTTAAAACCTCATAGCACATCTCATTGTGCATGAAAACAGAGTACTCTGATACCACAGTATGAATGATCTTACTACTTATTTCATGTCAGTTCAACAATATATGGAGTTAACTCTTTATTTTAAACTTGTATAAACTCAAAAGTGTAATATTTGTAGCCAAAACTGTATTTGCAAGCAGTGGTGGAAAGCAACTAAGTAAATGTACTCAAGTACTGTACTTAAGTAGAATTTTGAGCTACTTGTACTTTACTTGAGTATTTATATTTTCTGCTACTTACACTTCTACTCCACTACATTTCAGAGGCAAATATTGTACTTTTTACTCCACTACATTTATTTAATAACTTTAGTTACTAGTTTCTTTGGAGATTAAGATAATAAAGTAATACACAATATAATCAACAAATACATTATGATGTATTATTATAGATTAAGATAAAACTTCATTAATCCCCTGGGGGGGATATTCACAAGCAACATAGCAGATAAAGTATACAAAGTAGTTCAAATTAGCTTCACCATTAAAGCGATGTACATATGAATGAATCAATAATTATAATACAGTAATATAAATTATACAATATTCTGAAAGAGGCCATTCTGAGTACTTTTACTTTTGGTACTTTAAGTATATTTTGATGCAAACACTTACTTTTACTTAAGTAAAAAATTGAATGCATGACTTTTACTTGTAACAGAGGATTTCTACACTGTGGTATTGCTACTTTTACTCAAGTACATGATCTGAGTACTTCTTCCACCACTGTTTGCAAGTACAGTTTTGTGTATTTGCTTTATGCAGTGCAGTTCATGACAGTACAGTTTAAATCTTGCTGAATCTGCACCTGAAATGTTTCTATATTTACATTCAGTTACTTTCCTGTGATTGTTTTAACATGTTGGCACTCATTGTGTTTGTCTGTGCAGCCAAACCCACGCATGTTGCTACTTCACCCTCGTTTGTCTGTAATAGTCAGATACCCCCATCGTCTGGCAGGCTTACCAAACAGTGCCGGGATAAAGCCTTACTTCCTGTCCGCACAGGAAGTCTGTGTCCGTGTTACAAACAACAGCCTCCGAGCAATCAACCTACACGCTGAAAATGACAAGTTTTGAAGATTTGGATGGTGCAATAAGGCAGGTCTGCTCTGTTCATTCAGTGAATGATTGTAAAGATCTACAAAGAATATTTTGTGTAGGTGTTTTCCCCCGACGCCGTTTTGCAGAAGCACCATCCGTTGCAGGATGGTTGTGATTGGGTTAAGGAAATATAAACCAGCCAGGGAGTTTTTTCACTCTCCAGGAGTGAAAGCGCATTGAATCCAGACTTTCCCCCCCACTGCAGACACAGCGTTGTGGAGACAGGTCTGGCTACTCGAGACTAGATACCTCATGATTATTACGATGTTTTGTCTAGGTCTCACACATCTGATAATCCACATGTTTATACTGAGTTGAATGGGACGTAGCTACTCTCCTGTATGTTCACCTCTTTTGCTGTGTTGTCTGCAGCTCGGCTGTGAGGCAGCGCTGCAACAAATTATTATTTTCATGATCGATTAACAAGCTGATGATTTTCTAGATTCATTGTTTGGTCCATAAAATGTCAGAAAATAGTGAAAATGTCCCTCCCACTTTCTCAAAGTCCAAGGTGATGTCTTTAAATGTCTTGTTTTGTCAGTCCAAAACCCAAAGATATTCAGGTTAATGATATAAAACAGGAAAAAAGCAGGACATTTCTATATTTATTTATTTATTCTATATATTTATATTTTTTTGCCATTTTTGGATGTAAAAATTACTTTAAATAGTCCTAACATGATAAAATAAAAATAAATAGGCAACAACAAAATAGAAATAACAACTTAAGTTAAGCAAACTTTCTGCAAACTTTCTGTAAACATCACAAATAATAATAATCATTCCATGTTCAAAAACAGTGTAGGATGAAATACTAAAATTATATTAACTGTGCAGGAAAGGAAAAAGGATCCCCAGACACATCAACAAAAATAAATATGCAATAAAGAAACAAGACATACGAAGAACAGCCACCGTTATGTCCCCCGTAACAGACACAAACATCTCCTGCAACAAGCCGATGCTCTCTGCATCTCACTTCCTCTCTCACCATTTAAGGGAACTTGACGTTCTTATCTCACACGACTTTTCTGGAACTGATTATCGACTTTGCCGGCCATTTAATTCTCAGCCTGATTACTGATGCTGGACATAATCCACGTCTAAATTATTTTTAGGTTTTAGAAGTTTACTTATCCTGTGTCCTCTCTACCATATCTGCATCTCTCAGCCGTGATTGTAGAGGCTTTGATAGATGAGGTCATAACTCTCAAATTAGCTCATTGAAAGAATGAGGTCATAATGTGCAGCACACAGCGTATTTTGCTGAATTCACCCGTGCCTCTGATGGAGCGAGTAGCTGTAAAAACGAATTATAACCATTTAGTTTGTGCAACAAGTAATGTAATGTACACTTAAGCTGATACAATGGCCTAATTTATTGCTTCTTAATCCCATTAGAAATCATAATGTGTTGCTGAGTGCATACACACGCTGAAAACAGAGTCACAGCGAGCCTCATCTGGGACATTCGGAGTCTGATTTTACATCCTTGGAGCAAACATTATTTGCCCTTAAAGGCTGTAGCCCTGAGCCGCCTAGTTTATTGGCACCAGAAAATGGCTATATAAGCGGAGGAAGTCGAACAATGGCACATGATTGTCCAACTGGCGGGGTGCCTTATAATAGGTAGCATTTCTCTTCCACTGTATAAATTAGTTGTGTGTAAGAGAGACAGCTGTATAAATAGTATTGAATGCAGTGGTCTTCTGACTGCAGCAGAGTGAACTGATGTTTGCCCCTGGGCTCAAATTAGAAAGCAATTGCATTCCACGAGGGTCAAACATATCCATAAACATATTTTCTCTCCAATAGATGGCCATCTATGGACATGAAGGTGAAGAAAAACATTAAACATACTGTATTTAAAACATCTCTCCTTTAGAGTTCATGTTGTTTTTCACTTATATATATATATATATATATGTTCTACCACAATGTGTTGAAGGACAGTCCACATATGCTGTCAACTTTTGGGAGCTGTGCAACTTCAGTCAGTTGTTGCACAAATTAACTTGCAATCATGTTTTAATGTAACAGATAAGATTAAGATTTTTTTTATGTTTCTGGGTTGTTCTTCCGTCCGTCCAACCCATTCTTGTGAACACAATATCTCAGGCACACTTTGAGGTATTCTCTTTAAATTTGGCACAAACGTCCACTTGGATTTAATGATGAACTGATTTGATTTTGGAGGTCAAAGGTCAAGGTCACTGCGAGCTCACATTTTTTGGCCTTAACTCAAGAATTCCTACGCTTATTATGACAAAGTTTCACACAAACGTCTAATAGGAGAAAATGATGACATGATGACATTTTATTAACCTGATGTCGTCAGACGGTTGTTTCACAGTACCGTCTGAGAAGCCATCATTAGAAACCGTTTGGAAAAGGGCGGGCGCTTTGAAAAAATAGCTGACAGGTGATTGGACGAGCCGTCTGTCAGTCAAACTCATGCAGAAGTCAGTCAGGAGAAGTGCAGAAAAGCTTTCAGTGTCGTTCTTTGCTCTTCTTTCAATTAAGAAATATTCTTCAGTTCTGATATAACCAAGGCTACTGCGGTATCGCAGCATCTACACGGAGCTGCCATTGTTGTCTTGTATGAACAGTCACGCAGCTCACACACCTAAACCACGGCCGCACCTGCCGGTACCCTCAGCTCCTCACAGGACGCCGAGCTGCCATTGTTGTTTTGAACAAACACCTGAACCACGCCCGTAGCTCCTCACAGGACGCTGATTGGTCCAGTCAAATAATAAATAATAATAATATATTTTATTTGTAATGCACTTTTAATTTGTAAACAGATCTAAAAGTGTTACAGGGTAAAAGAAAACCTTTGCATTTTTAATTTGGAACTGAGAAAGGCAAGGCAATCGTTCTTTTCTGATATCATCACCAAAAAACCTTGACATTCTGCCAGCAGGTCTTTTTAAACATGTTTTTCACTGCATGACCACAGGTCTTCTGCAGATCGTCAACACATCTCTGACCTCTGGTGTCTTCCCTCATGCTCTAAAGTTTGCAGTCATTAAACCACTCCTAAAATAGAGCAACTTAGACACATCTGTACTGAATAACTATAGGCCCATATCTAACCTCCCGTTTTTAAGTAAGATTATTGAAAAAGCAGTTTTAACTTCCTGACACTAAACCATTTGGATGCCTTCCAATCAGGATTCAGATCACACCATAGCACTGAGACTGTCCTTGTAAAGGTCCTCAATGATATCCACTTAAATATAGATAATGGCAGAATCTCAGTTTTGGTACTACTCGACCTGAGTGCCGCGTTCGATACAGTCGACCACAACATTTTATTGGATCGACTGAAAACCTGGGTGGGGCTGTCTGGAACTGCACTACATTGGTTTGAATCATATTTAAAGGACAGAGAGTGCTTTGTGTCCACAGGTAATTACACATCTGAGCGGATAAATGTGACGTGGAGTTCCTCAAGACTCCATTTTGGGCCCTCTCTTGTTCAACATTTACATGCTTCCATTAGCTCAGATTATAGAAAACAACAAAATACATTACCATAATTATGCGGACGACACACAAATCTACATATCCATTTCACCGGGGGACTATAGTCCAATACACACACTGTGCAACTGCATTGAACAAATCAACAACTGGATGTCCCAGAATTTTCTCCAACTGAACACAAATAAAACTGAAGTAATTGTCTTTGGAGCAAGAGAGGAGCGCCTAAATGTCAGTGCTCAGCTTCAGTCAGTGATGCTAAAAACCACAAACCAGGCCAGGAATCTGGGTGTAATCATGGACTCAGACCTCAATTTCAACAGCCAAATTAAGACAATTAAAAAAGCAGCCTACTATCACCTTAAGAACATTTCAAGGATTAAAGGGCTCATGTCTCAGCAGGACTTGGAAAAACTTGTCCATGCATTCATTTTCAGTAGACTCGACTACTGTAACAGTATTTATACAGGTCTCCCCAAAACATCAATCCGACAGCTCCAGTTGATCCAGAACGCTGCTGCTCGAGTCCTCACTAACACCAAAAAAGTCGATCATATCACTCCAGTTCTGAGGTCCTTGCACTGGCTTCCTGTCTGTCAAAGAATTGATTTCAAAATACTACTGTTAGTTTATAAAGCACTTAATGGTCTAGGTCCAACATACATTTCTGATCTGCTGCCACCCTATGAACCATACAGGACCCTCAGGTCATCCGGTCCTGGCTTACTTCCTGTCCCCAGAGTCAGAACTAAGCATGGAGAAGCAGCATTCAGTTCTTATGCTCCTCATATTTGGAACAAACTGCAGGTCCGCTCCAGCTGTCAGCTCTTTTAAATCAAGGCTGAAGACCTTCCTGTTTGCTACTGCCTTTTACTAATTATTTAAAAAAAATGTTTTATTATATCTATTTTTATTTTTATTTTATTTGATGTTATTGTGATATTGCATGTTGATGTTTTATGTAAAGCACTTTGAATTACCTTGAGTTTAAAATGTGCTTTATAAATAAACTTGCTTTTTGCTTTGTTTGGGAAATGATTATTATTATTATTTTATCAGATGAAGGTCGATGAAGGTCGTGTGGACAGAATTATTATTTTTTAAACGGGTGAGAAGTAGGGTTGGGCGATATGTTAAAATTTTCCAACCGACCACCGTCTGCCCGGTTACCGGCGATTACCGGTATATTCGTCCATCATCTGTCTGCTGCATAAAATGATAACTATCGTCCCAATAACAAACAACCGCTGATGTACTCAGCCACCGCTGGTATTCGATATATTCGTATATTCGCCCAACTCTAGTGACAAAAACATCCATTTTCAAAAATATCCATCTACATGTCTACAGGGCCTGAGAGTCTCCACCCAGTCTAATGACACTGAGTGAAAAGTCAAGAAAGTTACTAAAATTCATCCTGAGAGGAACATGAATATCTGTATAAATTGCATAGCAACTCATCCACAAGTTGTTGACACATTTCACTGAAAACCACAAATGTCAACCTCACGGTGGCGTGAGGGCAAAAGTCAGAGGATCACCAAAGTCAGGAGGCTTCATCCTCTGGGAACCATGAATGTCTCTACTAAATGTTATGACAATCCATCCAATCGTCCATCCCTAGAGATAGCGTGGCTAAAAATATATCTGCTATTTTGGCAGATTACAGTTAAACTATCCAGTGTAATGGAACACAGAATAACTTTTAGGTGAGAAAAAGGCCTTTAAGTCACGTTGTCTTTCATTTCTTCTTTTCACTCAGTTTAACTTCCAAACACAGCCGTGCTTGTTGTTGCCATCATCTTAACCATTGCTGGTATTTCACTGATTGTTCCAGCTTTGAGCTGCTGGGCTCAAACAATCCTCAGAGGCTTTGCTCGGCTATCAGACTTCTAGATGTTGTTCGACATTTGCTTACACTTCTAATAGCTTGTGACTTCACAACTGCCAGAATGTGCTCTTACTGGACGTGACAGCTATTGTGTAAGAGCATCATTTATAATTTGAATTACACTGCACTGATAGCACTTTTTTTCAAACCAAGTACAAGTACAAGTACTGGTACTTACATTTGGGTACTTGCCGATACCGAGTACCGATACAAGTACTAGGGTTGGATTTTTTTTTTTTTGGCACCGGTGGCGGTGCCTAAATGGTGCATGAAAGAATTCTTTAAAAAGATAGGCTACATCAAGTGTGATATAACTGCCTGAATTTCTCTGTGGGGATAAATAAAGGTTTTCAAACTTCAGACTTCAAATGATGCACCACATTAAAGCCACATGGTCGCATTTAAATGTATTTCAAAATGTAATAACAACTTATTTCACAAGACAACTGGGAACAAACTGATGGCAGAAGGGAACTGTACAACAACAGCTTGAGTTACTCAGATTTTTGAGTTTACCTGAATGCAGCGTGACTT
>JAOVVB010232511.1:0-10380 GCA_028570985.1 Heterobranchus longifilis
AAAATCTTGCATAAAGCAGTTATGTCAGTGTTTTATAGGCAGAGCAGACGGTCACACTGAGCCAGACAGCAGCCTGCTACACAACACAACAACAACAACAACAACAACAACAACAACAACAACAACAACAACAACAACAACAACAACAACAACAACAACCTAACCCTGACAGCAGGGGGGCAACACACCAGGAAGCAGGACCAGCAGGACTACAGGTGTGCGGTGATCTAAAACTTTTCTCTGATTGTTCCCTCTCACTCACAGGTCCAGTTTCTCCGCAGCCAGTGACGGTGGACTCAGTGGGCTCCGATCACGTGATTCTCAGCTGGAACGTCTCAGCCTTTATGCAGATGACACCACACTATTACAACGTGACGACATGCACCAGCACATGTGATACGCTCCTCCTTCCCTACACTAATGGCTCGGCCTTGATGAACATCAACATCTCCAACTTGACTTCAGCCACAGAGTACTTCATAGAGATTTCTGCTTTTATTGTTCGGCCGCAAAGCGCAACGGGTGGAAACATGACCCTTCAAAGTATCCCAACAGCTTTACAATTCATAACAGGTATGAAGGACTTAAATGTAATGTGCTGTGAATTTTGTGTTGCTTTAGGTTTCTTACATTACGATATATTTAATATCAACAACAATGTCTTTTAGTCATTTCAATGCCCAGATTTTCTCTATCTGATATATCATTATAAACTGAATCTCTTCAAGTTTTTAATCTGGGCACTGAGAATTGTGATGGGCATTTGTCTTAATTTTCTTAGCATTGTATTGAAGAAAACAATCTGTTAGTTCAAAAAAGTAATTAATAGATTAATTAATAAAAGATAATCATGAGTTGCAGCTCTACCAAAATGGACATGGGCTTCTACAGTTGGAAGTCGGGGACGGCATAGAGGCTTAACAAAAATTAATGGAAAAACTAATAATTAATTGGTGTTAGGGATGTACCGATACCAAGTACATTTTGGTACTTGCCAATATTACTACCAATATGAGAACTAAGGATTTTCTTTTCTATACAGATGCCAAAACAATACTTTTAAAACAGAACCGGAGCCTAAACGGTGCCTGAAATAATTCTTTAAAAAGTTACATGGTTACATGGTATCAAGTGTGATGCAGACCTAACTGTGTAACTAACTTATGTATCACATTAAGGCCATATGATCACATTTAAATCATTTATTTAAAATGTAACAACAATAACTAAAGGAAGAATTGTTCTTGACAACAACAGCTTGAGTTTCTCAGAGTTCATCTGAACACACCACGAATTAAGGAGGGGCACCTGAACACACCATTAATCTCTGTCTGCCCACACATGTTCGTTGTTTGTTTTTATAACACACGGAAGGAAAATGTTGCCACACCGGCACGGTGACTTCAGGGACACAGAAGGATTTTGCAGTTATGATGTTTCTCTGTCATCTCCGAGTCCAGCAGTAGCTGCGGTGTTTGCTGCAGGCTAGCTGTTAGCAGTAAGCTAACCATCGCTGTGTCTTTACCTGCAGACTGTTGCACGTCCCGCTGTTGGAATCATTTAGAGTGTAATACCGCCACTTTAGACCGTTTAGCTTTAACGTTACCTGCTGCCAAGTACCCAGCTGTAGTTTGCACTCTGCCCTATTGTCATTATCTTTTATCTTAAAATATCTCCACACTGCTGCTCCTCTGTCTACCTGCTCTGACGAGAGGGGAACGTCACGTTGCTGTAAAGGGTATCGGCGTGGTAGTATCGGAGTATAAGTACATGAGCACAGTACCGGTATTCTGGTGCATCCCTAATTGGTGTTATTAGTCTTACTAATTGTCAACATTTAAACAAACTAAAACATTTTTAAAAAGCTGATGTATTTGTATGTGATGCATATTTGTATTTTCTCTTCCCCAGTGGACTCTGGTGGGCAGCACAAACTCATCACTGTCATTTTGTTGCTCAAGATCGTGTCTCTGGCTCCTCCACTCTGGATTCTTTATCGCTTCCTTAAAAAAGGCAAGTCTCTGTTCTTGTGTAAGAAAATGAACACACTAAAATACTCCTCATAATATAAAAGCATGTCAAATATGAATCCTCCACATGTCCTTCATGCGTCATTCATTTTTCTTTTCCAGATTGCAAGGAGTCAGATCATGATGTGTCACCGGTGGAGCTCTTAACTGAGGACCCAATTGTTAATCTGATTTCTGAGAAAACCAGAGGAATCAGTTAGAAAGGGAAAACTTTTTTTTTTTTTAAACCTTGAGTTCTGGGTCTAGATGACAAGGAAAGCCTATTTAATAATTTCTTGTTCTACATGGCATGAATTGTTCTCGAATGTAAGCAAGAAATACCTGGATCAAGTTGAATATATAACAAATGGAAAGATGAGACTTTCCTAATCTGGCAAAACAGGGCTGATGAAAAATACAGTGGAGCGGATCCAAATCACAGGGTGGATACACAAATTATTTTTCACTTTCGTTAACATATAGGGCACAGATATACAGATATACAGATATACAGATAGGGCACAGCCTTGGCGGAGGTCTGTGCTCTCCGAGTGCCCTTCTAGTTTTGAGATCTGTTTTAGTTCACCTTGCTTTTTTTAGGAGCAGTGATTTCAATGCAAATGTAAGACAAAAGCCTTTCAGCTGCACATTTGAGGGCTAACGTTTTGTTAAGAGGTGCCTCTCAAAGTTGGCATAAATTAAAATGAGGACATATTGCGGTGCTTTACAGCATGTATGCTACAATTTCAGTGACTTCTACATTACAGCTAAACACTAAAACACTTTGCACACTAAAGATGCTCTGAAAAGCCACAGTGAAATGTGTAGGCCTCATTAAGGTAAATAATGTCTATTCCTGTGCTGTTCCTATAGTAACGTAGTTAGCAATGATTACGATCACATAATATCCAAAGTAAGAAAACTGAAAGTTTTATTATGAGGTCTTCAGAGGAAAATTATTATTCCTTCAATACAAGTTATTTATCCATTTTTGGATCTAGTTCTGATGAACAATTACTATATTTAGCTGTGCACACGCTGTGATGGCCCAGCGTATTTATTTCCTATTAACAGGAAAAGCTGTCGGTGGAAGTTTGGTGGTATTTTTGTGTCATATTTATTATCATCTTATCCGTTTTTTCCACTAAAGCTGGCATACTACTTGATTATTTTTCTTATCTTCTGATTTCTGAATTAGTGCCAGTGTCATACAATCAGTTATTATAATCTGTGCTAATGGAGCAATGAAGAAAATGATGTTCAGTGGACAAATTAATAATTTGTCGATTACTTCAAGCTGGGAAACCGTGTGCGATCTGTATTTTGAGGCTCGCAGTCCTCTCACAGATATACTGTCGGTTCAACAACAGTAACATGTTCTCTAAATGTAATTTTATTGTTAAACTGTAGGTGGCAGCGTTTGCACCAAACTTTCTGCTACTTCCTGTGACTGCAGCGACAAGAACAAATTGCAAAGTATAGCCTCCTTTTTTTTCTTGACACATAATATGACTGTATCCAGTTAGTTACAAGGTCAGTAATAAAATATTACTTATTAGTTGAAATAGTTAGCTAAGAAATGTAATCTGGTGTACCCGGCCAGATGTTACAACGGACCCTAAAAGTCATCCAAAGCCATAAGAATACAGATATTATTTCAATGAAATCATGTATATGAGAATGTTTTAGTTCAAATTAAGGCTTAAAGGGGAACATTAATGTGAATGTGGCAGCCAATTCTGATAGTATTATTCATATCATGGCATGGTATTTGGTATTATTTTTTATTTTGCACTTTTATGTTGTTTTTATTCATTTTTTGTTTTTATTTGTTTGTTTTCAGTATTTTAGTTTGATACAGTATTTTAAGTTTGGGCCTTTAATCACGTATCAAATTATCACCATTTATTATTCTCATCATCAGGCCTTTGCTGTTATTAGACCAATTCGGATGTTTTGGAACCAAAAGCAAAAATGCACATTTCAAAACAGAAAAATAACATTTGCAGTATTTTTTTTTCTTCTTCTTCTTCTTTTTCCATTTACAGTATTTTATTCAAATATGTATCAGCTTTGGAAATTAAACAAAGTTTAAAACACATAGTGATGATTTAGGCAATCATGTTTTACTTAAAGAAGGTATTTGTGACCACAAATCTTTTTTTTTTAAAGATGTGTGGTGCAATCAGGATATTATATATTCCGTTTTGAGTACTGAACAATATTTTATTCTAAATGTACTGTAAGCAACTTGTTGCTTTCTTTGGTGGCAGCTCATGTAACTAAGAGTCATATGAATAAACAAATACTATAAGATGGTTGACATGATGACTATTTTTTCACTCATTTGAGGAAAATTGTTGCTAAAGATCAACATTTTATTTGCTTTCTGGCAGAGAGTTAGTTAAGAAGACTGATACCACTCTTTGTCTCTATGATAAATATGAAGCTCCAGTTAGTTAGCCCTGGCTCAAATTAGAAAAATCTGCCTTCTAGCATGGAAGTCAATTAGCCATTTTAGCTCAGGCCCATCATCCAGGACATGGTCTAATCTAAACATCCCAGCTCGTCCACTACGCTCTTGCTACTCCCTCACTACGAGGGGGGGGGGGTGCACTCCTAACTGCATCTTGTCCCATGAGAAGAAAAATAGATAAATTAATTAATTAATAAATAAACTTTCTCATTTCTAAAAAGGTAGTATTTGAAGCAGTTTGCTTATTTGATGAATTGTATGTACTTGCATGCAGGGCTGCTCAGTGTCAGTCGACTCGGATTTGGCCCTTCAATACAATGGTTCGACTATTTGTTCTGTTGTTTTACGCCTGTTTTATTACAGTTAATGCATGTGCGACATGGTGCGTGGCTTTACGGCATGTAAACCGGCATGTCAACAGCCAGACAGACCACCGTCTCCTATTAAACTCACACATTCCTTTTTTTCATACTATCAAGCAACGCTTTATTAAACTGCCAGATTTTTGTGCAGGGTTCAGCAGTTAGTCCTACAAGCTAATGCATGCTATCTTCGCTAACAATGGAAATGTGCAACAACATTTTTTGCCGACACAAGGTATCAAAGATAAACCAGAGACTACAGCGTAGTAAGTTGCTGTGGGCAGTAAATTCTAAGCAGAAGGCAGAAGATGCCTCCATTTCTCTCTGCAGCTCCACAGCTGACTGTAAAACTGAAAGTCAAACTGAAAAGCAGAGCAGCGTGAAGGCGAGGAGGTCTCACTCTGCAGCTAATTCTGAGAACTGAAATGTACACTGCACACTAACAACAAAAAAACGACACACATGCACAAATAGGACCTATACACATGCATTAATGGAGAGATGTCAGAGCGGGACAGACGCCCCGAGCAGTTGGGGGTTTGGTGCCTTGCACAAGCGCACCTCGACAGTAAGCCAGGTCCCCATGGACTGAGCTACCGCCGCCTCATAAGTCAACATTGACTTTGGTTTCTCACAAAACAGGAACCCCAGTCTCCTGGGTGAAAGTCCTGTGTTTGATCCATTTATCCACCACAGCCTCATATAGCATCAAATTATTCCAGCAGTTAACCCTTCTGAGTTATTTTTCTCATTTCTTAAACAATCCCCTCCACCAGTCTGGTGTCACATCAGCCAACACTTTCTCATGATTTCCTCTGAATCATTACATAACGTCATTAAGACACACACTCATAAGTGTAGCTGAAAGGCTCGACAACAACTTCCAGTTTTAGCCGTTTCACACGGGGGCCCACCCATAGTGAGCTGTGTGCACCCTGATGATGTGACCTGCTTCACGTCGACCGCACACAGCCCGTCAATAAAATGGTTTTGATGACTGGGAAATGACAACAACTGTTACCACACGGCTTCTAAAGGAAGATAGGACACATCGATTCTAATGGCATACCTGCATCAATTCTGCTGACTCATGAATTTCCGTGGTCAGACCACATCCTTCGAGCTCAACACATAAAGACAAGCGTGTGCCTTCACATCATCACATCAAAGACAGAGATAAGAAGAAATGTTCGGCCCGAGGGATTTCACCGTTTTTATCTCTTGTGCGGTCCTCCTCGTCGTCCAGTCAAGTGAGTAACATGTTCTACATATCGCAGTCATTTACTTGATATCTTGCTCATTCATGTAAACGTGCAGAATGCAAAGTAATGCTATTTGCAATATTACGGTGCAGCTGGTGTCATGATGCATTTCGTTGACCAATTATTAACTAATTTATCTACTTAGTTAAATTAATGAACGGAGTTTGTATTCTGTTTTAGGTCATGGCTCAGAGATTATTGGTGGGAAAGAAGTGCAGCCCCCCCACTCGCTGCCTTTCATGGCTCTAATGGAGAGTCCACTGTGTGGAGGGATCCTGATCCATCCCAAATGGGTCCTGACTGCTGCCCACTGTGTTGGGTAAGATGCATTCCTATTGTAAAATCTCAGAATATGCACTAAAACTAATGTTTATTGCCTAATGATGAAATATATGATGTACTGGCTATTTCAAAAGTTAGATTTTTAAATGGAAGAATATGATACAATATGCACACACTCTGCTCTTGTGTTATATTGAGTTGAATAATTGCTCTTTAAAGTACAAATCTAAACCTGATCAGCGACATGCATGTAAAACATGCATGAGACTGCTTTGCTCACAGACATTTTAACTAATGTATTTGTGTTTTGAGGTCAGTGGTTCATTGGGTAACAACAACCACACAAGAGTGCTCCGACTCTGCAGCCCAGTCGCCAGAATACAATGTTAGCATTGTACATTTCTGCAAACTCACAGATATGTTACATTTGTACGTTTCATACGCATCAACATTTCTAAAGTGATGTAGTTCCGATCACATGTACGAGCTTCTCATCAGACGAGACAGCTGCCAAGCAGCAGACCACAGTTTGACAAAAGCAGGTCTTTTTTTTTTAACGAGAGCCTGGGACATTTCTAGCCGTGGTTGCGGCGACAAAACCGGATATTTTAAGGCAGAACTTTTTCTTTCTTCACCCGAACAAAGTGTTTTTGTGCCTTGAACCTAACCACACATTAACCACAGCCTTGTCACAACATTAAATTAAAAACTGAAATTATTATTTGAAAAAAAGAAAAAGAAATGTAAAGTTTCAACAGATGAAATATACAAATGTAACGTATCCGTGGTTTGCAGAAATGTGCAATGCCGACATTTATTCTGGCAATTTGGTTGGATTCTAGCAAGATTATCAAGATGTAGTTTAGCAAAAATGTATTCAGACAGAGCGACATGTAAAGTACATGATGGACAGACTTCTGTCAGGGAAACAAAAACAGGTCATTGTCATCAAGTAAATGTCACTCGCTTCAAGAAACCACAACGGACACACAGGGCTTGAGACAGGATATGCTCTCGAGCCTAACACTTGTATCTGCACTCTGGACAAACTTTAACTTGCATTTTTCATTTGCACAACAGAATCAAATGAGAAAACATGCATGAAAAGAGAAATGCAGTTTGTGATGAAGATAATGTTATTTCAGTGAAATTCAACTTTTCACATTTTGTTACTAGTTAACTCAACACTATTCATGGTAAAACAAGAACAATAAAATACATTTAAAAAAAACACTGTCTGCAGTGTTGCAATTTCTTCATAGATTCTTTTGAATTAGACAACTCTTATTTGATGCACATCTCAAAAATAAGAGCCTAAAGGAGGCAGACATCGAAGAGAAAAATGAACTTCAGGACAGAGACTGCAACTTCTCAGAAGAAGATTCCCTTACATACAAAAGCAGCTCCACGGATGCAAAATTCTGTCTGTATAAATTTAACTTTGGGAGAGTGAAGATAAACATGATAAACAATTATCAGTCCACACCCATGAGAGTCAATTTTACACTATATATATATATATATATATATATATATATATATAATGTGATAATGCACTTAAAATAAGGCAACTGATAACAATAAAGTCCTAATTTTATCATAAGCGTATGCACCATGTTCAACTTTAGTGCATGTGAACTAATAAAAGCCTGTGTTTCTTGCTCTTGCAGCATTAAGAAAGTGCTTCTGGGGGTGCACTCCATCAAAGAAAAAGAAAAAGACTCCAGGCAGGTCCGCAAGGTTAAGCGCAGTGTTCCTCATCCCTGCTATGATGCAACAGATAAGGTCAATGACCTCATGCTGCTCAAGGTACGGTGATATTACAGTAACCAGCCAACTACCACCAGATGAAGCACAGATGCAACAATGTGCAATATACCCAATAGGTCAAAATCAAATCAAGGAAGAGGTAATGGGGAAAGACAGGAACAGCTCAGTCCAGAGAGTTCAGAGGAAATGAACGGGCCTGGGGGAGGTGAGTGGCTGGAGACGGACCGGGGGGGCAGACTGACTGTGCGTTCCAATACCCATACTTCCATACTATTTAGAACGCCAGAAAAAGATTTAGTATGTCACATGCAGTAATGCAGTAAAAATACGTCTAATATTGCTGCGGGTGGGTTTGTATTGGAGTTAGTTGAAAGCGCTGTTTTGATAACATGGAGTACGGAGTATACAAAATAGGCTTTACCATGTGGTTGTTTCATATAGACTATTTATTTATTGAATTACCAGAAAACACACTATATCGTGATATATACTGTATATCGTTATCGAGATATGAAATAACCCGTATCGGGATCGAAGATTTTGGCCATATCACCCAGCCCTGTGATGAAGTAGTGTGTCCCATTTGTATGCATACTGCATGCAACAGTATGTACTTTGTAAGGGCAGCTGCAGTAAAAGTAAAAAGTAAAAGTGTGCGATTTAGAGCCTGAGTAACATGAAAACATTGTGTCACACATTCATGAAAACCTACTTTCCTTGTGCTGTGACTATAGTGCTAAAGACAGCATGCAGACTGTCTGGATCAATAATGTTCCTTTTTTTAAAAATTTCAGCTTGACAAAGAAGTGAAGCAAACCAAGACGGTGAAATATCTCCCGTTGGGTAAGACCATCAGAGAGCCAGCAGCTGGCACTAACTGTCTGGTGGCTGGATGGGGGAAAACAAACAACGTTGCTCGGAAAGGGTCCGACGTCCTGAGGTCTGTCAATGTGACGGTGATCGACAGAGTGAAGTGCAACTCTCCTGACTATTACGGCCTCAACCCTGTTATCACCAGCAGCATGATATGTGCTGGCTCAGATGGTAAAAAAGAAGCCGATGCCTGTCAGGTGAGTACGTTTTGATTTTTTTGTGCAGGAAGAAACCACGTTAACTGCTTTGTATGTGCCTAAAAATGACATGTTGTGTATTTATTCTCTCTGTAGGGGGATTCAGGAGGACCGCTGTTGTGCAGTGGAGCGCTCGTCGGCGTCACTTCTTTTGGAAAGAATTGCGGCCTGATTAAAAAGCCGGGAGTGTACTCTTTTCTCTCAGAAAAACAACTCCTCTGGATCAAAAAGACAATGAAGTAGTCTGAAATATAATGAACCCCCCTTGTTAATTATTCTGTATTCCTGACCAAGTAAACCACGTCTCTCTTTGTACTTATTTTATGCTACATTCACTTTATCCTCATTAGATATACCGATATACTTCTTATAATAAAGGAATATTTCAGAGGTACATTTTTTTTTAGACATGATCAACCAAAGAGGGATGTTTTAAGCTATTTATTATTCTTTGCTTCATCCATATAGTTTTTAGATGTCTAAAGAGGTAGAATTATTCTTTAATAATTCACAAGCAAAGACTGGAGGAAATATCAATAAAATATTGTGCAGCAAAAATATGTTTTTTATGCTTTCCTATCCTCTTAATGCACTTGAGGAATCTTGTGAGCCCAGATTGGCTCAGCATGATTAAAGCACATATGCATCTCTGTTTGCTTCTTAAGTTTGTTTAGATGTGTGAGTTAAATGCTATTTAAACTGCAAACTAAATTTGGTCCAAAACAAGACAAAGGAATGTGTACTTGCAACCCCACATCGCTGGTTGCATTTATTATGATAATTATTGAGATGCCTGAAGAGTCATTCACAAGTTTTAAAAGAGCCAGATTAATGCAAAGTCTGAAAAGATCAACACAACTTTATGAAGCAGAAATTTAACTTTTAAGGTTTCCTATCCTCTTAATCATCTCTCAATGCATTTTCATTATAGTAGCTTTCACACCTTCATATCATCACAGATTTGAGTTTCAGTTCTCTGGTTTCAGGTCCTGTGAGATCTTCAAATTAAAAACTCAATCTCAGTAAACATGACAAAACTTTTTGTTGTTTTTTTTCTTTCTTCCTGCTCTTTCTCAAGTGGGAGCTGAACATCAGCTCCCTCACCAAAAAAGCCCAACAGAGGATGTACTTCCTGCGGCAGCTGAAGAA
>JAOVVB010232522.1:0-10380 GCA_028570985.1 Heterobranchus longifilis
AACAACAACAAGTCAACAACGGCCTCAGAGTTATCAACCTACACGCTGAAAGGTTTTGAAGATTTTGATCGTGCAATAAGGCAGGTCTGCTCTGTTCTTTCAGTGAATGATTGTAAAGATCTACAAAGAATAATGTTCGCAACATCTTCATGGAGGTGTTCCACCGAAACGGCGTTACCTCCCGACATTATTTAGCAGATGCACCATCGGGGCGTGGCGCCGCCCAGGACGATTGTGATTGGTTTAAGGAAACACAAACAGACCAGGGAGGTTTTTTTCCCTATCCAGGAGTGAAAGCACATTGAATCCAGGCTTTCCCCCAGCGCGGACACAATGCTGTGTAGATAGGTCTGGCTGTTCGAGACTAAGATTGAGGGTACATGGTTGAGATTAGGTGAGAGTTTGGTGTGGTAAACTTAAGGACAAAAATTTGGGAAGAACCTAAAAAACGGCTATGATAGTAAGTAAGGACGGATGAAAGACAAATATGTAGAAGGACGTTTGGTTTTTTTTAAATGTACTCTATCAATCCAATTCAATTTCCTGGTATTTCTTGACCACTCACCAGCAACAAAAAGAGGTTACTGAGAGAAATACAAGGCAATTCTCATTTAAGTGAGCCTCAAGTGAGCCTTGAATGTTACAGCACATAAAACAAAGTCAAGCAAAAAGCTCCTGAAATGTTTCTCAGTGTACAATATTACTGTATTTATGTATCTATATATTTATGTGAGACGGTGGCAACAAATGTCATTGGAAAAGGACAATATAGAATTGTGTTTTTGAAATGTTTTTGAAATTGTAAAAAGATGTTTGATTTTTTAACATAATTTAAAAAGACATTTTGCCACCATGCCACAGCAACAGCATTCCACAAAAACTAAAAAAGTTTTTAACAACTTTTCATTGTAAAGGTTTTTAGATTGTAGTGACAAAATGTGAAGTTGATCGGGTTAAATCTGTAGGAGGAGTTCGTTGATGTAGGGAGCGTTGAAATGGCACAGGAAATTCAAAATGGCTGACTTCCTGTTGGGTTTCGAGTATACCTCCAAGAGGCTTTTTTGTACGTCTCCACATGTTACATACGCGTACCAAATTTCGTAGCTCTAGGTGAAACCTCATTGCGGAGCCTAATTTTTGTAATTCTGTAGGGGGGGGGGGGTGCTGTGGAGCCATTTTGCCACGCCCATATGCAAGATCCATAACATTTCTCACCAAGCCTGACACGTTTGCAAAGTTTCCTGAGTTTTTGAGCATGATTCGGCTTTCAAAAATGTGACTCATTTTCATCCGACCGACCGCTGATCGGTGCTCGGGCCCCAATAATTCTAAAACAAAAGAATGCCAAGGACAGAGGACAAATAAGGAGGGGGATCCCATTGCTTCACTTTCCAAATCAATAATTGTTAAGGATGCACTAGAGGGTGAATTGATCAGAGAATTAATAGCAGGTTTTAGGATTCACTGTGAGGATAAAGCATCTCCAGCAAAACAGAGCAACAGACAGAGGAAGCTCAAGCAGCAGCATCAACACAATATCTTAAACTGGAAAGAATGCATTCGCTGATTCGTTGTTCGAAGGTTTACGCACACTGAGACAAATTTGCTTAGTTTTTCACAGTGTCAAAACTCACCTTATGAGCACAGACACCCCCACGTCCTCGCAGTTCTTGTAGACGTGCCCCCACGTGTCCTGAATGATCTCCCTCTCAGCGTCGGACAGCGGCTCGGCACGCTCCGGACGGTCCTCGCACTCCACCTCTCCTCTCCGCACTCCCAGCAGCTGCGGAGGTGGCGAGGGCGGCGGCGGAGACTCCCTGCGAGACATCCTCCTGCGGCGCAGCAGCCTGGAGGCTCCCAGCAGCGCCCGGGGGAGGTAGGGAGCGAGGGAGGGGGGGAGGGAGATGGAGAGCTGAGACCCCACGGCGGGAGCTGGGAGAGGAGAGTCGGGATGAGAAGAGGAGCGGAGAGGAGGAAGAAGAGGAGGAGGGGGGGGGGAGAGAGAGAGAAGGAGAAAAGAGGTGGCAGGCGGCGCTCACAGCCGAAAAAAGAAAAGGGAAAATTAAGCTCCCAATCCCCCCACTGCCACCCACCAAGCTCTCTCACTCCAAACTCTCCCTCGCTTGTCCTCCCTCCAACTGAAAACTTATTTCCCTCACTGGTTTGCTCTCTCTCCTCTTTCCTTTTCTCCTCACTCTTTCCACTTCTCTCCCCACCTCTCTCTCTCTTTCTCCCTCTCTCCCCCAGTGAGGGAGATGCTTGTCAGTGATGTTGCTGTTCTCCCGTCACTTCTACTCTCCCTCTCTCTGATCCTCTCGCTCTGGTGGAGGAGATGAGGCGTTTGGAGCCTTTGGTGTGTGTGTTGTGAGGACCTGATGGAGCGAGAGCGGGGTGGGGAGGAAAACACATGAGAGAGAGAGAGACACACACACACAGAGGGGTGGAGAAATCTAGAGATAAAGAAGGGGAGAGAGAGAGAGAGAGAGAGTGAGAGAGAGAGCGTCAAGGGTCTGACAATACCCCCCCCCCAACACACACAACTACACACATTGTCTCTTTGCACATGTCTGAACGCACATCCAGTGAGTGCCAATGTGTTTGTCTATTCCTGCCTCTCACATATCAACCTCAAAAAATATGTATAAAACACATTATTATAGAAATACATATACAATCCACAATACTTACACAATACGCAATCCCTCTGCACAAGTCTATTTGTCGTAAAATAAGCCTTTACGCAGATGATACACATTTTTGTGTTGCTGATTCTGTCCAATTAGTCACAGAGAAATTACAACTCCTTTAAAGTTACTCAAATTAATATTTTTAATAATGGATTAGTCTCACGTAGCCTATTCTGGGTGGGTACGCAGGTCTGGCTATGCGAGATTACACGCAGCCGGACCTATCTCCACAGCACTGCGTCCACGCTGGGGGAAGGTCTGGATTGAACAGCTTTCACTCCGGTATAGTGGAAACAACTTCCTGGCCTGTTTATATTTCTTTAAACCAATCACAATCGTCGTGGACGGCACCACGACCCGACTGCAGCGAGGGGACTTTGAGAACCACACGGAAGGAAGGAGGCACAAAGCCGGGTCTCCTCCCGGCTTTGTGCCGACACTGCTTACGTCCCCAGACTAATAATGGATTAAATGTATATGACCCCATTTACACTTATGCCGCATTTCCACTGCGTGGCACGGCTCTTCTCTGCTCGACTGGAACCATTCTTTCTTGGTTTTCCATTGACAAAAGTTGTGGATAGTACCTGGCACTTTTCTTTGTACCACCTTGCCAAGTACAGACGTTCCTCTGCTTGGTTGCCGATGAAAGGATCATCGCTATGATAATCAGCTTAGTATCCCGCCTACATTCACGGGGTACTATCTGCAGTGGAAAACCAAATCAAGAAAAGTGACTGACACCAAAATCGAGTCGAGCCGAGCGGTACGATGCAGTGGAAATTCGGCATTTGTCGCCTCATCCATCTTGGCCTGATCGGATAGCCATCCGATCTCAAAAAAACAAAGTGTAAATGCATCCAAGAAGCATTCAAGATGTATTGAAATGTGAACCACCTCCTGAGGTCCCTAACCATGTCTGTCTGCCATTTGGTGTTTAACAGTTAAAGTGGGTTTAAATGTGAACTAAAACGGTAAAGCTGCAGGCCAGAAAATTAAAACAAGGAGCTGAAAAATGGTATAATGCTCAGTAAAAAAGCTGAGGGGAATTATACTCTGATGATTTGTCACAACAATATATTTGATCCATTGTTATGAAAATATTGATTTTAGTCAATGTTGTGTGTTCGGCTGACCTAAAGTGGCCAAATAAATCAATGAATGCAGGTTTAATGCACTGCAAGATGCCCTTATTGACCTTGAATTAGTACTTAATAATAAAACACAATAAATGTCATGCCATATCCCAGATCCAGAGATACGATACAATAACAACCTTGCTGGGTAAACTGTGACAGATTCTTGGCCTGTTGTACAGAAATAGAAGCAGTGTCTCTGACGTATAAAAATAAGATTGTTGCACCATTTTTCCTCTCAGCTCTGGATTATGGGGATGGCAAATATCGACATGCTGCTGCCTCCCCTCTGAGGCCTCTAGATTTAATTTACCACTCTGCTCTCAGGTTCATTACTGGTGATAAGAATAACAACACTCACCACTGCTTTCTATATGATAAAGTTGGTTGTCCCCCCTCTGTCTGTGGAAATTGCCATCTCATATCTCATCTTTGGTGTTCTCGCACTCCATATTTAACACGCTCCAGTGACTGGTTTGAAGCTCCAGGAGCTCCGAACCAGAACTGCAGACCAGACTGAATAAAATCAAAATCAAATCACTCGTACCTCTCTGAAACTTCAAGAACATACTCTACCTGCCTGTGGCTGATTTTACTGAGCCCGCACCTTGTTTATTGTCAGTTTTCTGTTTCACTAATTAACTCTGTCTGTTCGTTCTATTTTGTTTCTGTTGTTCTATTAAACTGTTAACAGATTGTTAATATAAAAGCCCATGCATGCCCAGACAACCCACCCCGTATACATAAAGGTTAAATACATTTATAAAAAATAAAACATCTCCATCAAAGCAAAAAAAAGTATTTCAGGCATTATGACCCTGCCAGATTATGAAAAATGTCCTTCTCTGCTGAATTAAGACAAACACTGCAAGACTAGCAGCTCAGATCATCAGCTGCTGCCACACGAGGCGACACAGACATTACACATCTTTAATGACGTATAATGTATAAAATGACCATACATGAAGCTTCAGACTGACATGACAGGATGTGAATAATCAAACCGGAGGGACATCTATAGTAACAACACAAAAGATGTTATACACAAGATACATAAGCCTCTTTTTCAATGTTCACTTTTGATCATTATTTTCCAATACAACTGCTTCATATTATAATTTCCCTTGCATTCTTTTTCTCTATCTTTTCTATCGCTTCCATTTTCTCTCATATGCCTTGGAGACATAAATCTATTTACATGCCATGCCAAAAAAAGCACATTTAAATTGGGGGGGAAAGAAGGAAATTATAGCTACTTGTGCTGAAGAGGTGCAGCTGCAATGGGCAGAGGACACAAGCTCAGAAATAGAGATGTGTGTGAGGACTAAGGTTCTGCTCCTCCAGTTTGTCAGGTAAAGAGGAAGCTGAGGACAACCTGGGTTAGAAGAGGAAATAGACCAGAATGTCATTACTGTCAATGCACCATGCTATATAATCACAACATGTCATTGTTTATCAATCCCCACTGTCACACTGCATCTTCAAAAGATCTAATTACCCAGGATTTTAGAAACACTGAGGTCATGAGTCCAATTAATCCTCCCTAAGAAATCTCACCAGACACAGAAATGTCTCTAAAATGTTTACATTTTTAATTTAATGAAGTGTTCAATTCTACTTTCTCTTACTTTTATCTCCCCACATGATGGTCTAAATGCGATCTCAATCTTATGGGTTGCAAACTTCCGGGAAATTTCACGGTGGAAACTTTCTGTTGGAATGAACCAGAATTAATGGGAATGAAATGGAAATATAGAGGTTATTTGCTCAGGCTGTATTTATCATGTTATATGCAGATAGAAACAAACATTTTTACCATGTCATAAGCAGACATAAATCCATAAATAAATCCATCAACTTGTCAAATGAATGGAAAATGTGCCACATGGTGAGTTAGCTAGCTAACAAGCTAACTCATGGGCAGGGTTGGAAATTTATTTTTTTGTCCTCCTGCCACTGTGGCTGGTGGATTCCAAAATCTACCAGCCCAATAGATTAACATTGTTTTTTTGGCTGGTGAGTGAAGCAAATCTCGTTTTACCAGCATTTGGCTGGTGCTAATTTCCAACCCCGCTCAATGTACTTTGATAATTTGAGTCGACAATATGGGCTGTGTGCAAATTTAGGGTTTAAAGTGAACAAATATTTCATAAAATAAATATTTAAGAATAAAGAATGAATGGAAATAGATGAATTAAAACTCCTCAATTAGCATGATCAATCACGCTACATCCCACATGGTAACGGCTAGCTAGCAAAAACTAGCAGAAGATGTTAACAAGTTATAAACTGTGTCATTTCCTATCTGTTCGTTATTTGAAGTATCATAAAATATCAAATATATTCACTCCAGTAATATAATCAAAACGTACCTGAAAGCATGCAGTCCTTTGGCTCAGATAGTGCAGTAGTGTGGGCTGCATGTGATGGGAGAATGCACTGTGCATGCAGAGGGTTGTGATTTTACTGAATACATATTTATTCATATGCTGACAAAGTATGTTGTTGCCAGCTTTATTGTCAATTCTCAGGCATGTAGAGGACATACAGAGGATCAAAATTACGTTTCTCTCAAACCTTCAGTGCAGTCCAACATTAAGACACATAATGAAAAACCTGTACATGTGATGACAGAGTGCCAAAACAGAACCAAAGAAGAACCAAAACATCCCATTAAGACCGATGCTGCATTCACATGGAGTCAGGCAGACAGCAAACTGGATATCATTTTAGTGGACGAGAGCAGGGCAGTAAAATTAGGTGAGGCCGGCAGAAAGTTAAAATAGTTTAACTCTTTGTAGTCCTCCAGTAGTTGCTCCCTCACACAAGGAGAAATTAAATCCTACCGAGATATTACAAGCTACATGCACATGCAATAATTACACAAAACAATAGACAAAAAATAATTGCATTTAATATATTTTATTCTATTCTTTGTAAACAATACAACATCACCATAGCAACACACCAACGTGCATTTCGTTTTAACGTGCTGCCATTCTGTCGGACTGTTTGTTTATTTACCGTCTGCCTGAATCCATGCATGCAGCACTAGTGTTGCTTTCTGTATTTCCCCCTAAATAAGTTCATGACTAAAATGTATGTTCTTTAAATTTAAATTGTGCAAAAATTCCCAAATTCCCAAAATAACTCTGCTTAACTTCCCCTTGGAAAATAATGTCCAGAAATGTATCAACCCTTTGCAACCCTACTCAATCCTGTCAGGAATATAAGAGTCTACAAACACTGTCTACTCATAAAATAACTATAATGTGTAATGTAAACTGAATCTCACCAGGATGCTAAAATGCCCAAATTCCTTGGAAAGTAGGACGTGAGTCATGACCTCAGTGGCTTCAGGAGATAACTATGACCCTGCTAGTCTCTTGAGTCTTAAAAGGAATGAAAACATCTGAAAGTGGATTCAGATTATTTCACATGTTTCCAATAGAAATGTGCTTGCTTTGAGAATTAAAAATTACCATAAGAAAAGAACAGACTAAATACCAGGGGAATGACACTTCAAGCATGATGATTTGTTTTGGAAATGGGTGACATCATTTCACCCCTCTGAACAAAATAAAATTTTTCGAACTCAGTGATAGATTACATTACTTATTAAGATGGAGATTTTTGCAGAGAGCAAGCTCAAAGAGAGCACATCAATCTATAGTTGTGCAGAAAACCGAAGGCAGTGCCCTACGAGGTCAAACATTTATCTCTATCCAATCTGGCACTTTGGTATTGAAAACGCCACATTTGACATTCCTTATCTGTGCTTGCAAAAAAAAAAAAAAAAAGGGAAGAAAAGATGGAGATGTTTGATAAACTGCTGTCCAGACAAAAGCAGAAGAGGGATGGCGGAGGACGATGCTGATGACAGGTCTATTATGCCACAGAGGCGACTGGAGAAGCCAACAATTGAGAGACGGAGCTGTCACAGCATTTTGCAAAATGCACCACACCAAAGGGTGTCACTCTGTCACTCGTCAAGACAAGATGAAATAACTCACTCAGACATCGTGCATCTGTCACTCAAGCTATGCCAATGCTCAGTATGTGACATATGATTTAGAAAGAAATATACTCAGTCTACTATTTTGTGGTAGTATAAACACAGAGGAAGAGAGGACAGAAAATACAATCAGTTACTTGACACCTCTGTGTCTCTGACAGAATGAGTTTTAAAACAGAATGAATTTAGCTGTACATACAGTGTCTGTCATACATTATGTGTGAATATGTGCTCAATAAATATCTAAAGCAGCTGTCCAGTAACCTCAACTGGATCTCTGCCAAGCTGGAGGTCTGAAAAGCTTTACCTTTACTGCTGCTGCCCTCTACTGTCTGCTCTGCTGCACTCCAAATAACATGATGTAATCTTCTCAAATATTTGGAGTAATAGGGGCATTTAAGGTGAGATGGTATGATGACTGCTTTTTAAAAAGGTTGGAGACTTATTCTGATGTCCATTTGAAAGTCTTTGTAATAATGTAATCTTTGATATTCTAATGCACAGACCACTACGCTGCAAGGGAATTCACAAAAAAACCTATTCGTATTTAACCAGTAAATATGCATTTTAAGGAATTAAATATAGTAAAAGACATTCAGAATCCAGAGGGAGCTGTGCAAAATTGCCTCAAGTGATGTCACTTGAGTCAGCGTCAGTTGGGTCTGAAGACTCCAAGTTTGAAAACAAAAATAATCTGTGGGTGCAGAGTTAGAAAGAAGTGAGTTTACCAGACATCTGTAGCTCACTTCTTATCTGGAGGCTACATTAGCTGCTACTAGCATAACACACCCAACTCTCCAACTCAACTGTCCCCAGTGGAGTTGCATTGTGGGTATTGTAGGCACCAGGTTTTGACAAGAAAGAAGAATGTGTGGAATGAAAATAACATGGTATCACCATATTGGGGTCACAGAGGTAACGACCAGTTTCTCTAAAAGATAACCAACAGTGTTTGAAAAACTCAGAAGGGCGTTAACTGGGGCTAACGTTAAACGTCTTTACCACAGACTGTATATTTACATTAACTTACCTGGATGACTGAAAATCACAGTGACTAACAGTTTCATTTTCCACCTACAGTATTGACTTCAAGTTAAATCAGGTCACACCAAACCTCGTCTGGGCTCCTGAGGGGCATTTTATCAAGTTATAATGTCCTCAAAATTAATATCAGTTTTGTAATCTAAAGCAATCTGCCGGAGGGTCCTCACTATTACAACTCCTTCACTGAACAGCGGCTCTCTGGCTCCATCTTGTGTCCGGTTAGAATTAGCGCAATTTAGAGAGAAGAGCCACATTAGTCCTTTTTCAAATAATTGCAGTTCCCACAGGACTAATGTCTTTACAATGTGTGGTCACATCAAATTATTTCTTGTGGTCCCACAACAACATTTATTAGAGAAATTATTGGTCTAGGTCAGGGATACTCCACTTGATTTGCCCGGGGGGCACTTTTGCCAAATGACAGGAGGCCAAGGGCCAGTAGCCTAAATAAACAAATATTAAAGTACAAGACAGGAGTTCCCTTTCACAATAAAAGCCCCATAAGAGTAACTGTGTCTTAACAGAAAGTACAAGACAAGAGTGCCCTTTGAAATATGAATACCATAGTCTACAAATTTAAAAAAGTATAAGTCCTGAATCCAAAATGTTAAAGTAAAAGTACTAAAGAATTATGAGCAAAAGCAAAAGTAGTTATTATGCAGAATGGCTCATTTTTTCAAGTGTTAAATTATTATATATTATTCTGTTTTCATCACTAATGAATACATGTAGGAGTATTTTAATGTAGTACTTCATCAATGTGAGGCCAATCTTAAATACTTTGTATACTACTGAGTACATTCGTGGTATAGTTTCCACAGTTTTGATTTACTTTTTTATTCTTTTATTTATTCCTCTTTTGCTTATCTTTTGCAGATTTATTCTTTTTATAAGTTTTATTTTTTATGGGAGTTGTGTATTGTGTCTGGCACACTGTAGGGGAGTTTTCTATTGTAATAATATATATATATATATTTTTTTTTTTTTTTCCGTGTAGGACAGTGGGATCATGTTGCGTCCGGACTGACCTGAGAGCAGTGTGTCCGGACTCGGCGTCCAGCAGGCCTTTGTGCTGTTGTGTTCACTGGTGATCTGGAGAAAAAACAACAAATTCATATCAATCATTCAGACTATTGACTATTGATAATGAAAACATTCTGTAAGAATCACCAATCACACTAGGGCTGAATATTTAGAAAAAATATCTAACTGTGATTATTTTTGACTGATATTGCAATTGCGATATTATTATTGGAGGAAATAATCATTTTTTACAGAATTTTCATTGTAAAATATTGTCAAATGATGATGGTGTGATTTTTTTGTGGGGATTTGCACCAAACAAATATGTTTTCTTAAGTCTGTATCTGATGTGTAGGACAGGACATCTCTGCAGCACCACAATATTTAATTTAAAATGGTATTTTGACACCTTTTGCCTTAAACAAATATTGCACGTCCTGTGATTTGAAAATTGCAGTAGGCCATATTGTGATTT
>JAOVVB010232533.1:0-10379 GCA_028570985.1 Heterobranchus longifilis
AAGTACCTCTCATCCCTCCCCTCTGAGAGAGCTCGGCCAATCAGCTCTCTCTAGACCTCCGGCTGCGAGAGATTACAGCATCACCCGGAAATCAAACTTGCAATCTCCGGATGATAGGGCGAGCACTTTAACACTGCGCCACTCGGAGGCGCTAGTGTACTTTTTTATGCGGTAAAGTACTGAGGAGGTAGTCCCAGAAACAGGTATGCCACGCCTTTGGACAAAGTGTTCACGAATGCTTGTTCTGTGGTTGGTTGGAGCTGGACTCTCTCAAAGAAGTGGTGGAAAGGAGGAAAAAAAGGGGGGGAATGTTAATTGGGAAATGCTTTTTCCCACATTAAACAAAACACTGTCCATCATGGCCAACCTCGACCACCTACTACACAGAGTATTCTGCAAACAGAAGAAGTGTTTGGTGAAAGACTTCTGTCACAAAGCTGCTCAACTGACATACTCAATAAAATCCTTTGTCCCCAAAGCCATTTGGCACTTCAACACCTCTCTACAGGGACATGAGAACGTGGATTGGGAGATCTAGGCTTAAGCCTCATCTACTTTATACATCATGGTGCTACAGACATAACTCTCTCATTTGTTGGCCTCATGGTCTGCTCAGTTACTCTCACTATGACATACTGTATTTTTCCATTACACACAGACATGCTATATGTAGGATAAACAGTGTGCAATCACATCTACAACCTGTCTTTGTATTACTGTCTCAATTCCTGCAAGATATATGGAATCCTTTAGGATCAATAAAGTATCTATCTGTCTATCTATCTATCTATCTATCTATCTATCTATCTATCTATCTATCTAATTAACTGTAAAAAATTGGCTAGATGACAATGGTATTCAGCTTCTGGAGCCATGGCCTGGGTCAACTTCAGAACAAACCCAACAGAAATTTGTTGGATAATGGTCAAGAAGGCAGGAGCAGTCAAAAACCTGTCTTCTGTACATAATTTTCGTGAAGCAGAAAATGGATTGAGCAAGTGACATCAAAGTACTTCAGTCATATTTTTCACTTAGCCACATCCAGCAAGTTATGAAGAATAAAAGACTTTATGCAAAATATTTATTATTATATAGCAATTTATTTGTATAAAATTACAAATTATTCTTATTATATTGACTATCATTGTTTTTTTTTTATTGAGAATGTCATTAAAACACTGAATTTCAGTTTTGTCTCAATACTTTTGGCCACCACTGTATATTGTGAAGTCATGAATGGATAAGAAAAGTGGCTACAAGAAAGGACAAGCTGGGTGAAGGGAAGATATGGTGAAGATTTGTATAGAGAAATAGAATTAACAGAAGTGCAGGGCACTGGTGTCTTGTGACAGGTCAGTAACTTCAGGCACCAATGTACCTTCAAAAATGTTAGCTATGTTGTCCTGTTGGACCTCTTCAACTGAAGAAGATATGGTGGGCTGGAGGAACAGTCATTCAAGCCTTAGTTCAGCTTCCACATACACATGAGCAGGCCACACAAAATATACACATGTAGGTAGTAAAGATGACACACACTTACAAATCACATTGATAGATTTATGCCATAAACCAAGAAGTTATTACATTTCAATGTTTACTAAAACACCCTGTGTGTGTGTCTTTTGCTGTATTCTGTGGATGTGATCACTATTTGTAACCTTTCTTTCAACTCCTGTTATAGGCAGCATCACACATCACATAGACATTTATAAGGCCACAGAAACTGCATAAAAGTGCCCAAACTAATATCACAAGATGAAGGTGACAGACAGTTCAGAAATCCCAAATCCTTCCTGACTCGCACAATGTACAGGAACTGTTCTAAAATGACAAATTAATTTGATGCTATGGTTCATGCATATGTTGCATATTGGTTGGAATAAACTGTGTTTAAAGCGATAATTTACAGACTTCTTTACAGGTTCCTCATTCTCTTTATCTTATTCTCTTTCTACCTCTCTCTGACTCTTAGTTTAAAAATGTATAAAACAGTACCTTAGATGGTGGTTTATTTATGTCACCCTCAGACTCTGCTGTGATATTGTGGTTGGCTGCTACTTCACTGCTGGAAGGTAAAAAAAAAAGTAGCTATAAAATTTCCTGAACATCTCATCTCAGCAACATGTTCCCAGGAGGAATTTCTCGTTGTCAAAAACACTTTAATTTGCCAACATTAAAAAAGATGGGACAATGCTGGAAATATAATGTTTTTTGAAAGTTAGAATTACTTTTGATGAAATAATGTTGGACAAACATTTACTACATGACACCGGGATACACAACTTCAACAATCAACAAATACAATTTTAACACAATATTCATTGATGGCACTTATCTTTATCCATCAAATGAAATACACACATAAAACCTTTAGCCTGCTGATAGCATTTTTGTACCTTTATTTCTGCAAATAAGTCAGGACTCAACATTAAAGCAGAGTGCTATCTGGCCTGTCACTGGTCCATCATTACCAACAGGCTAGTAAATGCACATGTATACATTGCTTTGTCAAACAATAAGCAGCACATCATAACTTCAAAATCCAGTTACATCCAGTAAATCAGGATAAATGCATAAAGGGTAAAAAAGGTTCTGTGAAACTGGATGTTGTGCACTTTGGTTGCTGTGTATATATTTAGCTGTTGTGTTTGTCCTGTTTTCAAGTTGGAAGTTCCGAACTGTCTTTTTTTATTCTTGTTTTAGGTTGTACTAGTAAAATTGTGTTCAGGACACTCATTTAACATTATGCTTACATCATTTTGTCTTATCTTAAGTTATTCTAATTTTCAAAAACATTTGAAATATCCTGATTTTGTGTTTTGAGGAGATGACTCTAATTTAATACTATATGACAATGTCATCAACTGTTAGGGTTCCTGCTGGGTTAGAACTACCTTGATCCATATTATGTTTCTGCCATTCACACAACACACACCGATACACACAGACACGCACACGCACACACACACACACACACACACACACACACACACACAAGAATAGCTAAAGTATAATTACCTCTTCTCAGGTGCCTTCATGGTAGCATTTCTGGGGGGAGTTTAGAGTATTCTTTAGCATACAAAACATAATAGGGCTTAAAATCAGATTTAACATGCTAAATCTAATATATAAAGGAACAAATAAACAAAAGCACAATAAACACTTACTTATTCTGTTGTTGTTCCCGGTTGGCCATAATATCACACAGATTTTGGTTCAACTAGAAATGAAAGAAAGATTTATTCTAAGAAATTGCATAGCACTGATCTCCAAATACCATATGTTAAATAACATATCTATTCATTTATCTTTTTTGTCAACATTTTGCATGTTATAATAAGTAGGGGGGTTGATAGCAGAGCTCTTACTTTGCCCAGCTCACTGTGGAACTTCTCTTCCAGCTGGGCTAGACTCTGAAAGGTGGTCATATACAAACCAACACGACTGAAAAATAAAGAGGAACACAAAACTGAGTTAAGGATAAACAGAAAGACAAAAGTCATAGCTCCTTATTTACTTAATTGCACTTTTTTTTCTTTTTTTGCATTTTACTTGCTTTACTCTTACGAGCATGGTAAAAGAAAACAAAGAATGAAAGAATGGATCACAGGAAAATATCTAGCATTGCATATCTATATCATGAATACAGTAAGTATTGATTTTAGCCAGGGTTCCATGCTTGCATCTTTCCTATAAATAATGTTGCATTTAACACTAAGGGCAGCATTACATTAACCACCCCAGATTTATTTATTTAAAACCCTTTATGAAACCTGCATCACCTACATTCTTTGATTTGATTCAGTTTGAACATAAACTGGCTAATGTAAAGAGAGTCATTATAAATTCTTGCAATTATGATTGAATGTTTTTGTAATAACAACAGTTAAAAATGTGAATAAAAAAGGCACAAATTTTGTCAGATAAAGACAAGGACTTCAGCCTTTAAAACCAACAATGTGGCTTGGTACAGTATAAACATACAGTATATAGGAACTACTGTCTTCATCTGATTCTCTCATGAGCTGTTAAGTACATAAATTTTAGTGTATACACCTTGCCTAAAATTGTACTGTTTGAACTTTTCATAAATTGTTTTTGTATTGTGTTCACTTCGTAAACAAATTAGTGATTAGTAAACTACTGAGTTAAATGAGAACCATAGCAAATTCTTAATAGTAAATCCAAAACCCTTGATAAAACCATAAAACCCATGAAAGGCAACTTTTTCAGGGTATGCAACCAGACATGACTGACTCTCTTCCATGACTTCCACATAACAAACCCTATATACTACCAGTCACACGTTCTGACGTAAACAATGCTGAAGGCATCCAAAATATGCAATAAGCTCCTTTGAATAGTTTATATTGAGCCTTGTCTGCTCTGTACGCACTGTAAAGCCTTCATAATGGCTCTAATCTGAGATGCAGTAAATTGAGGATTTTTGAGGCTGGTAACTCCCAAAAGGTTCTCATTCACTTCTCATCTGCAACAGAGGTAAGTTTTGGTCTTGCTTTCCTGGTATGTTCTTCATGAGAGCCAGTTTCATCATGGTGCTTGATGGGTTTTGCACTTGACAATACTGTTCTCGGGAATAATTTGTGCAGTTTTTTAAGGAAATTAGCTTCTGAGTTTTACTTAATATCCCTTAGAACCAGCAACAGTGCTTCTGTGAGGACAGTGAGGACTTTTTGCTTCTTTTTTCATGCATGTAAAACCCAGAAGAGTTTTTACCTTAATATGCTACTTTTTTTTCTGGCCTACATATATTTTTCTGCAAACATGCATAACAAAGTTTGTGCAAAAAAAAAACCAAACAAAAAAAAAAACACAGGGTGCCTGAATGTGTGTGTGTTTTGAATGCCAGTATAAATCGAGTGCATCACAAAAAAATTTAATATTATGGAGTAATTTTTCCGTCATTAAAAATGAAAAATGTCAAACAAATTTTAGTGACTGAGAAATTATATGAGACCTGTTCCACAAAGATGGTAGCTCCTCTTGAAGGTTGTATTTAATTTCTTCATACACCTTTTGGGCTTTTCCCAAATCTTCCTCTGCCTGACACAAACAAACATATTTCTGCAATACCAATCCCATTAAAACACATATGCAAAGTAATGAATAACACTAACTAGAGTTAAGCCATTTTTAGAGAAGTTACTGTACATTTGCATTAGATTTATGATATATGCAGTTTAATCTTTAACAAGAACAGTGAGTCAGGCAAGCATCCCCTCAGGAAGAAAAATAATACAGATTTTTTTTTTTGTTCTGTTGCGGCTAAATAAATAAAGGTATCTAATGACAAAGATTGAACAAGATTGAATCGCAACACTCTCCAAACTTTTATTAGTTATTACTAGACACAGCAAATTCTAAGATGCAACGCAATATGCATCTTAGCAAATGGTAGTATAACATCCAGACTTGACGCTAATATTTTGTGGGAGTTTACGGGTAAGTCTTGAATTTGTGGAGGAATGTGATTCCCAGGGAATAAAAAATAAAATAAAAAATCCTTATATACAGTACATGTAGAGCTTACATGCTTATAAACAATGCACAGTTTGGATCACTTCACAGAATAATGTTTTTATATTAAGCTATCATAGCTTAGCTAGTTACATTGCTCATGCGAAATAAAAACAAACACTATTTGGATTTAAATAAGCAAATACTTAAGAACCTTTAATTGGATCATTGCAGTTATTATTATTTTCCAGCTGGCAACAATTCAACTATCCTGTGTCTATTTAAAAACAAACGAATACAAATAAAAAATAATTTGCTATGGAGTTTAAAAGCAATTTTCTTTGGGGAATAAAGATTAGAGCAATAGAAAAAGGCCATGTTGTTTGGTGAGTCCAGATTCACTCAATCCCAGAGCAATAGGAGCATCAAAGTAAGAAGGGAAATCAAGTGATAGACCCATCAATACCCACTGTACAAGCCTCTGGGGAAAGTGTTATGATCCCGGGATGCTTCAAATTGTCAGTTGTACTAAGAAGTTGTACTGAATGTACTAAGTGATCAGGTTATCCCATCAATTGATTTTTTTCCTGATGGCCCAAGCATATTCTAGAATAACAATGCCAAGCTCTATCAACTTAAATTGTAAAAGAATGGACCTGGGAGCGTAAGAAATCATTTTTACATGTGAATTGGCCACCATGGAAAGATTTTGAATGTAATTAATGCAACCCTAGATGGAAATAAATGGAATGACATTGCATAGGGTTGTTGAAATACATTCCATAATCAAAAAAAAAAGGTTAAAACATTAGCCAACGAAATATTACAGTGTGAGCCTTATTTTTGACTGAGCAGTCTAGAGAAACAGCTACAGTATATCACAAGTTAATGTGAACGTTAGGTACTTAAAAAAAAAAAAAGCTGATATCAGCTAAAAGAAGTTCATAACCACACTAATTTGCAGTATGACAAGCTTACATGGGCATGAGCTTCATTCTAGAATGTGTCAGGACCTGATAGCTGTGTTGTTCAACATGGTTTATTTAGGTTGTGCTGGATTTTCAACACATAGCAGATGTAGCTTATATAAGTTGCTTTATTTTTCATAATAAGGCAATACCATATTATGTTCGAATTGGTTAAATAGCAAAATGTCTGTGCACTTCCCTGCTGGTAAAGTTTTAGCAATTTGATATGCTAAAATAATTCCCTGAGTCCATCCTGGAATAGCTTGCTAAATCAGAGCCAATGGCTAGACATTTAGAGAGTGAATGATAGGCAGACAGCAAGCAAGACAAGCAATTTTGTTAACACACGTTTCCAAAACTGAAATTTGAGGTGAAATTCATGTCCATAGATTTAAACACACACACACACACACACACACACACACGCACACACGTTAAAAGATCATTTAGAATAAATATTTACATTAGTATATTACACTTTACATACACACCAGCCCAATCCATGGCAATGGCATGCTAGGATACCTTGGCAATTTTGGCCTCATCCTTCTTTTTACTTTTCTGTATAGAAGCAAAATTATGTCTGGCACTATCAAAATCCACCAGCTTCCTGTCACGTTTAGCGATGCGTGCCTGTGGTGACAAAGTTCCACAAAGTTCAGCCTTATGTTCATGAAATGGAATGATAACCATTACATTCTGAATATGAAAACAGAGGACCCCTAACCCAGTGATCATTTATAATCAGTATTGGGTGTAACACGTTACAAAGTAACGTGTTACACCCAATGTTAGGGTACTCGGATTACTTTTTCGACGTAACGAGTAATCTAAGGCGTTAGGTCTGCCATTTAAGGACGCGGTTACTTAGTTCTTTTTTAAAAAATTTAATCCATTATTCAGACAATTTATGTAATCCGTGAGCCAGACAGCAATCATTCCCAGCAGTCGTGTGTGTGTGTGTGTGTGTGAAATTCGTCCTATAAGCACCGCCCCTGATCAATTCCTGGTTTCTGTTTCACCCAAATGAGTCTGGTTCCTCTCAAGGTTTTTTTCTATTACCATCTCAGGGAGTTTTTCCTTGCCACTGTTACCCTCGGCTTGCTCATCTGGAACTATCTGACCATTTTGATTAATACTCATTTACATTTCATACAAACTTAAATAATTCGTTTGATTGTGTAAAGCTGCTTTGCGACAATGACAATTCATATTATATACATGACAATTCACATTACATACTAAAAATATATGCTTATCAAAAATGTTTTGAGTTAACAGGTTATAAGTTATTATTTATGCTCAATTCTTTTACTCCATTGTCCCATTTATCCATGTTGTGGACCAAATATTTTTGGAAAATTCAACAGTACAGAATATAAACTTAGATCTTCTTCCGGTGTTTACATTCCCATGCCGACCACAGACTCATTTAAGCAATGAGAGAAGGAATCATTCTGACATGATGTGTAGTGATGCTTTTTGTTTCGCTTGGATGTTTGTCTGTGTGAAAATTAACCAAACCAAGGGAGTAATTGAAAGAGTTAATTACTGGTCCACTAATTCAGACCATAATTCTAAGTGCTAAAAAGCTGCAGGTTTGAAAATGGGCAAAGACATGGCCAGAAGACGGTCTGGATCTTAATCCAATTAAAAATGTATGGTAAAATTTTTAACAAGGCTCCATTCTGCAGTACAGATCTGTCATCCACATTCCCAGTTAGTCATAACCTGTTTAATGACTCCCTTTTCATTATGGAGACATTTTCTAAGATGAAGAAGATGAGCAACAAAGGACTAAGATTTGTTTTTATTATTATTATTATTATTGTTATTGTTATTGTTTTTTTTTTTACTAAACACTTTTTCTCTACTCAATCAGAAAAAATATACCATTGATTTAAATAATTTAATCTGTTTCAGGTCAGTTTCATGAGGCAAAACTGTTTTTGCCATATCTTTCAGTTGTTTTGTTTTTTTTGCTACAAAGTAAAAAATTGGGTGAATGACCTCTAAAGGTCTATTTTTTTCTTTGCTCATTACATTATTTTGCAGTGGTATTTAGTAAACCGGTCACATTCCAAAAGTAAGTATCAAGTTAAACCTTAATTTCAGGAAACTGTGCCATGTATTTATCCACTGAGTTGAGTGCACTTTCCAAAAGATTTTGATGGAAATCTCCCCACAGGACATCTGTGTTCTGCAAAAGAAAAGGGATCAGAACATGCACTCCAACTGCACTTCAATTCACACACTCACAAAAACATCCAGATATAACACATGCCTCAACCAACCAATATACACTTTTAATTGCATACAAATCACAGAAATATATGCTAACACCACAGAATTCCAAAGGAGGGATAAATTATATAGCCAAAAGTATGTGAACACTTGAATATAACACCAATATGTGTTTGTTCCATATTCTATTGCAGTTTTGATATATTCTTTTTCAATAACCTTAATTTACTTCTCATTATATTTTCGCCAAGTGCCTATGAGGATTTGTGCTCATTCAGCCAAAAAAAAAAACATTAGTTGAGTTGGGCAGTCATGTCAGAAACAGTCAATAGGTATTGTCAGGACTATTTGCAGACCACCTACAAATCAAATCAATCATGATCTTAAAAAATCTTAACGAAATGGCATAAAACCACAATGAATACAATTGTGAATTTTCACCTTTGTGGCAGTAGTTTGAGAAAGGGCCACCCACATATGCGTGTGAGTGTCAGGTGTCCACATACAAAGACATACAAAGGTTTATGACAGCTAAAATTTCACAGTTATAATTCTTATAAGCTCTGTAAATAAAATGATATGCATGAAAAACTACATTTTCCAACATTGATTATACACTGCCTGGCCAAAAAAGTCACCATTTTAGAAGCATCAAATTATTAGTCAACATCAAGCAAAGAAAATATTTGAGGAGACTGTAAATGACTGGAACTAGGTTAACAACCCTTTATCAAATCTCAACACATTATTAAATCTCAAAAGCATAGTGCTGAAGAAAGGTGGTAGACAAAAATCAAGAATGGATACATGTGTATGATAAAAAATGAACAGTAACTGTTTCATAGTGAATGTTTTTTATATGATGATAACTCAAAGAATTGGGGGATAAACAGCGGTGGGGGCCATAGGAAAATCACTTGTTAGTGAGACGTAGTGAGACATAGGAAAATCACTTGTTAGTGATCGGAAAAAAGCTTCAGTTTGCTAGGGAAAATAAAGGATGGTCTGATGAGTTCAGATTGACCCTATTCCAGAACAATGGGTGCATCAGGGTAAGAAGGGAAACGCATGACGTGATGCAACCATCATGTTCTTACCTTACAAAACACTGGAGGCAACGCTATGATCTGGGGTTGCTGTAGGGGGTCAGGCAGAGCTCAGCTCAGCAATGTTATGTGCCAATAAAATGAAGTCAATTAAAGACCAGTTTTTTTGGCCAGGCAGTGTATGACTTTACCATTTACCAACAGCACAACAATGAAAAAATGTTCTTGTTTGCCATACTCGAATATGACATATTTACACACCTCAGTGATGTTGTTCAGTTCATCCCTCCCATACCAGTCTGGCTCATAAATGTCTGCTAGGCAGCCTTGTAGTCGCTTTGAGCACTCATGCATTGCTAAGGGGAGACAGAGATATTCTATTGCATATATAACCAAAGGCACATTCACACAGGTATACTATTGAATTTAAAACATATTTGATGCATTAAAGCATATTTTATTGATAAATTTCTTTAAAGATGTGTTTCATGATCAGAGGTAGGGAGTGGATATATATATATATACAGTGCATCGGGAAAGTATTCACAGCGCATCACTTTTTCCATATTTTGTTATGTCACAGCCTTATTCTAAAATGGATTAAATTCATTTTTTTCCTCAGAATTCTACACACAACACCCCA
>JAOVVB010232544.1:0-10379 GCA_028570985.1 Heterobranchus longifilis
AAAACTGATATTTTTAAAATACCTGCTAAGGTGAATATTTTGTAAAACTGAGTCGACGTGTAAACTGGGAGGTTTTGAGAAACAATAATCTCCTCAGTTTGCACATGCCCAGTGTTGCTTTGTGTAATGAGCATGTGCCAGAAAAAACAGAATTTTTTTTTTAAACAGAGAAAAATATGAATTCATAAAAATATCCTGGTACATGCAGATGAGGCCTAAAGAAAAAAATTAATGGTTAAATAAAAAATAAAAAATAAAACATAAAAAATAAAAAATAAAAAATAAAAAATAAAAAAACGAATCAAGCTGTAAAGGCAATTTTGGTTTGCATTTATAGTGTTAAATGGGGAAAAAATCAACAGTAGGATATAAATTAGGCATGTAACACTGGGTTCTTAGAGAGAAATAACTGAAAATAATCCAAAGTCAGATCATTTATATCAAAAAACCAATACATTCCTAAAATAAATCTCTAATTGCTGGGCTTTTTGATTTGAGCCCTTAAGTTGGAAGCAGCCAATTTATGAAGGAGTCTGTATTCTATATCCATTCTTCCTTTCTCACTCTGTATTTTAACAGCTCAACTGATTTTCACAACTCTACAGATGTGTGTTGAGAATTCTTGAAATAAACTTGGTGGAGGCAGACTGAGCTTAAGGCCTACTTACCAGGGCTCAAGTCCAAACACCAGAAAAAAATATATATATATATATTGGGCCTCAAAGATTTTTAAGAAAATTGAAAATCCATGTTCATGTAGTCCATGTAGACCCCAGGTTCTGTGTGTCTTCCACCATGCTGTGCTCAGAGTTAAAAATATTTTAGTTTCTGACACTCTCAGTGCCAGAAGTTGCAAAAAAAAACAACACATGCTTTCTCACTAACCTACTTGGACATATTGTTGTCGGATATATTCCACAAAGTTAAATGTCCATTTCTATCTTTTGTATGTCCTTTGGGTGTGTGTTTTTTTTTATATACGCCTTACAGGTTTCTACCACACCCTCACATGTACTTTATATTTCTTCAATGTGATTTGTATTTATGTGTGTGAAACAATTACAACAAAACAACTGTGTATTGCTGCAGGAAAAGAGCCATTAGAACAATCTTGAGGAGGCTAAAACAGATTCAACATCCATCCAGTAAACTTCAGGATGATGACAAATCCTAAGACATTAATTGACACTATAAAAAGATCAGTTTCACCACCTCATGTCACTGAAACACAGTGAGCAGGAAACTGCCTGCGTGTCAAACTCCAGTAACAACACACACACCCTGAAGTTGACGAGGTGTTTAATCAGGCCCCACACTCCAAAACTCTGATCTCTGCAGCCTACAAATACATTAACTGTACATTTCTTCCCCTTTTGCTACAAACTGCATGCTGCTGTGATGTATATATGTGCTCACAAGGGTCTAATATCACATTTTAAATATATCATAATGTAATTGTAAAAGGAGTAAATTATTTTTTCCACATAAATGCATTATTGTCATGCAGCAAACGTCTGTGGTATAAGCAGCAGAGATAATGAGTTGCATACATGATGACATTTAACCGTATGATGCACTGTTAGTCCAAATAAATGTAACATGCCATAGTGTCTTGAAAAACAATTTCCCTTTTACAGTTGTTGTACAACATTGGTGGTATGAATAAATTACACTGAAGGTCATTTCAGTGGAATAATAACTACTATGTCAGGCCATGGATTGGATATTATGAATTTTTTTTTTATGTCGCCATATTTGTCCTTTGACCGATCCATTTAACAAATGCTTCTTTATGTAATCCTCTATCCAACTGGCAAATCCATTTAGTAATAAATACATTATTGTCCCTTTAAATAAAAGGCACAGTTGATAATCTTCTGCTGTGCAAGTTGTTTGACAGGATTAAAATGGGAAATATGCAGCAGATTAAAAGCTGCAGAGTACTCTGCCGGTCTTTGTAAGTAGTCTATACTCTCCAAATTCTAGCTCTAATTGTAAGAAAAAAAATGTTAAGTGCACTACAATGGTTGTGTGAAACACCCGATCCTTGTTAAAATGTTATTGTTAAATTCAGCATATCTTTACATACAAAGCTTGTTAAAAAAATGTAATTCAATCTTATACCAAACCCTCCTCTTTGCTTCACAACACACACATAAAAAAGTGTGAATGGAAAAGATTACTAAAAGGCAAAAGCACATTTAGAAAAAAAAAAAATCCACAGGTTTCACCATCTTTAATAATTAATCTTTACAAGCTCTCAGGCCAACTTCTTATAAAAGACAAGAAAAAGTCTTCGAAGAAAAGTGAGTTGGGTTGCTCAGAGTTAAGACATCTTACTCACTTAATCACCCCTCACTCAGCTCACTCTGTATCTGCATGTCCTTTTGTAAATTCATGAAGCAGGTAATCCCGAAATATATCTATCAGCAGTGAATGATTATGTATATTTTTTTGCTAGGCTGAGTTGATTGCATTGAATGAAATAACTACCGTTATTAGACTAATTCTCCACGCAACGCTGCTGTTTGTATGCAGGTCCCGATCTTTGCATTGATCAGATTTGGTGGCAGCAGATTTTTAAACTGATTTCACAGTAGAAAATTCATTTTGAATAAAATGGTTTGAGGTTCTAAATCTCACAGTGAGATGAGGCTGGTGGATGGAATATTTCAGCAGCACATTTATCATTTAACTTTTTGCTTCACTAACTAATAGACATTCCTTTGCTCCTATTCTTTCTCTCAGTCTCTCAATTTCTCCGATGTCCAATTAAATCTCTTTCTTCTTCATTTCTCCGCTGCTCCCAGAGGGTTGTGTGGAGGACAATGCAACACAGTGTAAGCCTTCCATTACTCCTCTTACTTTCACCAAGTCATCTGTCTTGTGGTGTTTTAATCAACCTGCCCATAGAGCTCCGCTTCTTCACATTATTCAAAATGATATTGATTGCTTGTTTGTGACATGGCTGTTTATTTACTTTGGTTGAATTATTTTGGGTGTTTTATAGTCTGACACTGAACGGAGGTGCTGAGGTCAATATTTATAATTTCTCTGTTCCTTGTTTTGTCTAAAAGTATTATTTTGCAGCATGGTTGTTCAGCGGTTAGGACAGTTATTGCCTTACAGTGAGACAGTTGTGCGTTTGAATCTCAGCCATTAAATTTAGCATTTTCTCTTTGGGTTTCCTTCAAGTTTCCACCACCATTCAAAGACACGCAGCTCAGGTTAATTGGAGACTTTAAATAATTGTGCACATAGGTGTGATCTGCATATGTTGACGCGTTAACCCTGTGAGGATTTAGTGAAGAAAAAAGGTGTTTTTCTTCCCAGTGCATGCTGGGATAAGCTTGTGCACCAGCTGTGACAAAGAAACATGCTCTCTTGTTTTTGCTTGATGTTTGTGCATGAGTGTTTTTAATTGATTATCATTCAAACTGTGAATCTTAAGTATTTTGTTGAGCAAGGTTTCTGACAATTTTAATTAATCATTTTTAATGACATCTTGAGTTTGTCTGCAGATGCTATTATGAAGATATTCTGCAGTACTCAGTTGATGAAACAATTTGTCAGCAAACAGTTAAATACATTGCAATACATTGTAACATCTTCCCAGAGTAAACAGCCACATGCTTGTCACTATATGTTCAAGGTCAACATTTTATTTCCAAACACAACTGCACATGTACAACTTGTAGTGAGATGTTTGGTAATGTACTATGAACAAATGGTGATTACAGTAGTATTTATAAGCTTCTTCCTAAAGTATTCAAACCTTAGGCACAGAAGTTGAGATTTATGTCCATGAAATCACAGGGTAATTATGTCTGGTTTGCTAAGGCAGCAGCTAATTACATAATCAGTAACTGGGACCAAGTTCTGCACACACTGTGTGAGTAACGGAAAGGTCAGTTCAGTGGCGGGATTTGTCTGAGATCAGCTAGTTTTGATAAAAATCGTTGAATGGCTTCAGGCACAGAAACAAGGAGCAAAAGGTTTTGTAAATATGATTCTGATTACCGTTGAGCATTGAGGTTTATGAATGCTTTGCCTGCTGAGCTCTCAGCCATCATTACTCTTATATATTTAGTGTTTTCCTCTCAAATCCATTTGCAGCATGTCTCAATCTCGGTCTGTTTCCGGGTGATTTGTGCTAATGTATCTCTAGCATCCCTGTCGCTCATCTGCATCTCAGATCAGAACTGAATTAGATACAAGTGCGTCCATACCATCTAACCCTCTTCCTTTTCCAGCTCACTGCTAAACGATTTAAAGCTGGTGGGTTTATTATAAAGAGTCATGTAGCTGACTTGTGTAAGAGTTTTCTTTGCTTCATGTAGACAACATGTACAAATAGTAGTACTGGCTTTGATTTATGATTGGTTGAGTGTATTTTGCTTTGTCTGTGATTCTTAATTTAAGTGAGATTACTGGACTATTCCCCCCATACAACTGAACCCTAATTAACTATATGATACTGTATAATGTATATTAATGGTATGGCTCTACAGTGCTTACAGAGAAATCTGTCTTTATGGTGCTGATTCATCACTGGGACTGAATGACCTTCTCTCTCCAATTCAAAGGAAAGCTTCTCTTAGAGTCACAGTGGGCTGTTCCACTGTCCCTCTATATATCACTGACCAGAGGAAGCACCCAGAGATTTAGTTTGTATGCATATATCGTATTGTTTTGTGGCGTACTGACTGGTTTAAAATCATAAAATTATGCCAGCCCACAGAAGATGTGAAGTTTTATGTTTATTTTTGTAATGTTTTAATGTCAGAAACCCAAATGCTGAATCTGAAAATGTAACATTATGCACTACAGACTTACTGTGTTGTATAGTATTGTGGCTCAGCTCAGATTTTGTTACATTTTTAGCCATGCGAGAGGCTAGGGTTGGGTATCGTTTGATTTTATTGATTCGGATTCCAGTTCCGGTTCTTATCGGTTCCCCGTTTTGATTCCACAATGGTAAAAAGAAAAGGCCAAATGTTTTCATCACAACAATATATTTCCTCTTTTAAACAACTCCTCTCCGTATCAGACATGCTCAATGTTTTTAACAGAGTAAATTAGTACCTGACATGGGGGCAATATTAAAATGTTTCGCTTACTGTTTAAATTAACCAAATGTATCTGTGGATAATTAGTACAAGAAAATCTTGTAATTGTCCCTGTAAAGTAATGTTATATCAATAATTGTCAACTTTAATAAGAACTGTAGAACTCTCATATTGCCATTGCTATTTATTTCTAGGCAAGGCAAGTTTATTTATAGAGCACATTTCAGCAACAAGGCAATTCAAAATGCTTTACACAAAACATTAAAGTGTGTAAGTGTGTAATTCACAAGTTCACAAATGTATATTAATATACCTGTATTTGCATTTTGGATGATGACATTTGCATGAACAGTGGCAACAACTCTCCTTTCCTTTACACGGATGTGAAAAACACAACGTGAGGCCGTATTTATTTTTAAAATATGCGACAATTTCGGATGAAAATTACAGACTGTGTAGCTCAAAGCCCAGCTTTGCCTCAGTACAGCCTCACAGGGCTGCTAGCACGGCTGTAAACTCTTAGTCTTGTTCTACAAAACACCACCATTCATTCATTCTGATGCTCAGAATAAGATGCTCGGTCCAGCAGGTAAAATGCTACACTGATAGGAACCTAACTCTCCCCTCTGTGTTATGCAAATGATTGTGATCAGTATAGTATTGGAGCATATCCTCCACCGTGTGTTCCACAGTCACATTTAAATTCTGAGGGTGTTAAGCAGAAGTCCATACCTTACATTTATATTCTTCATTTATTTTGCCAATGATAAGCAGATGCCTGATGACACAAATTGGACAGAAATGACTTTGTTCTCTGTCAGCTTAAACTAACATTGCTGACAAGACATTACTGTCAATTCCTCCATTACACAAATGCTCGCGGGAAAAAAAAGTGATGGATGTCCTGAGGGGAATCCATTATCGATTTATTTGAGGGATTTCTAAATATTTTGAGCCTCTCTAATGGGTTGTTTGTTGTTGAAATGGGGATGCATTTGGAAAGAAAGTAAATCAGTCATTAGCAGTGGCCAGGCCTTTCTCCACGCTCCATTTCACGTTGTTTCAGCAGAGCGCCACGGCCAGGAAATGATCTGGCAACGACCATTTTTCTCAGGAATTGTAAAATCAATGATCAGTGTTTTATTCCTTCAATCAATCACAGTAATCCAGTGTTGATGGGCAGCACCTATATATACTTTAGTGCACATTAGTTATTGTAGCCACACTGAGAGGACTAAAGGGTTTTATGGAGATTTAGGGAAACACACTGTGAATTTGAATGCATGGAAAAGAAACCCAGAGCTGAACATCCCTCAGCTTCTGAATGGGAGAAGAAATCTCTATTCCCACATGAGAAAGTTTCTTCCTGCCAGAGTAATCAGTCATTGAGAAATCACTCCGCCCAGTGCAATTGCAGACACAACTGCCAATTATGACCGATGGTAAGACGGCCAAATTGGTAAAATCCATGAGTCATGCGGTAAAATGGATCCAGTGACAGCTCTAATGAAATTCTGGCATGTACTGCAGATCTGTTCTCCACGGTTTTTCTCTTTGATAGCCACAATTTCTGTGTAGATCAGCAGGCGAAAAAAGAACAAGTGTTAAGACCAATTAATCGCACTGGCATGCTAATTCAGTATACTGGGCATGCTGAGCTAATGTTTTAGCAGCAGCAACAACCACAGGGTGTGAGTGCTGTTGGAGTTCCTAAACTCTAGATTGCAGATTGTGCCAACAAAGAGCTGGGAAAAATAATTACATACTTTGTGGCGTCAAACTCAGATTTTTAAATATAATGACTCTGGCTGTTGGACAACTTGGATAACTGTGAGTAACGTTATGTGTTGTGCTACAGTTTGTAACATTATATCTTCTACCAAATCAATGAATTCCAAATCGATTGGTGCTTTTTTCTTTGCTCTATGTGCTGTTTTTGTAACTGCTGTTTACGTTGACTCTTAATTACGATGGAGTTTCAGATAGGGACGTGAACTTAACAGGCTTTGGCTTAATTGAGAGAAGTGAGAGTCAGAGATTGATGCTGCGCCTCTCACAGCACAAACACACTGTAACAAACTGGACAGAAGTTTTCTGTCTGTTAGGTGCATCGACGTGGTTTTGTGGTGATTTTAGACAATGTAATGGGGGATCGGTATGAGGTCAGTGTAGATAATTACGGCGAGATAAAAAAATGCATAATGGCGCATCAAAAGGGCATAACCTAAGCTACTACAGAGTCGACAAGACGAAAATACTCTTAAAACACACAACAACGTCGACCGCAGACGACATTTAAGTCACATGACTGATGCTTCATCCAATGGTTTCATCTGTTTTATACTTAATGCAGGAAATTCGCACATAATCTGCAGTTGTTGATGTTGTTGCAGCTGTTTGTTCTCAGAGAGAAAGTGGAAAACTTGGACGAGAAGAAACTGTCAAGAATTTGTTACAGTTACTGATCGGCGCATTCACGTTTTTGGGTGAATCAGTAGGCTGAGGGGAGTTTTTTCTTTTAACTTGCGTTACTTTTTTGAACAATGCACATTTATTTCTTCGGTATTTACATTGCATTGTACAGTATGTTCTTCTTATTCTTATTGTGCAAATAAAACTCTCAAAGTGTTCTCATTTGTTAACATTTCTTGGTGCAAGCTATTTTTTCACAAATTATGCTTTTAAAAAGTGATTGGGACAAAACTGGCCATTTCAAAAAGTGGTGGGGACGTGTCCCCACTGTAAATTACACCTATGGTTAGATGGTTTTGGTGGCCATAGAAGGCTTTCTCCATGTAATGTTCCAATAAAGAAATGTTCAGTGTAAATTCAATAAAAGACATGAAAACAAGAGCTGGGGAACCTACAATCATTCCAACAATTTTCTGGGCTATTTAAAATATTAATTTGATACCTATTAATGATGAGTTTAAAATAATTGGATGGCGTGAAGTGGGTTGTCCCAGTTTTCACCTCCATGGCTTAATAGAGGGTAATGAATCCGTCTGTCCACAGGTGATTCTGTCTGTCAAAAGAGATGGAAATCTGACAGAGACTGATGTGTAATCAGACGTGCTCGCTCAACAGAGACCTGTCTGAATTAGGATTAATGTATGTGGACAGACACAACAGATCAATGTGGCCACCTTCTCACTTCTCTGTTTAAAGGCAGCTTCATCACTTTACTTAGCATTACATTCATGTCTTCCCCCAGCTGCTATACTTCCTCACAGTTATTTTGGGATAGCATGCTTTTACTCTTTTTTTAGTACTTTCATACGTTGCTAAATTAGGAGTGCACACACCAACTGATGCATCAAGCAGTAAAATGTTCTTCATGGTGATTGGGGATTTTGATGCTTTTTGATTTCTCACAAAAACACATAATTGAGCAAAAAATGTAACTTGAAAGGAAGGCCAACTCACAGTACTCTGTGTCAGTGTGAAAAGAAACACTTGTAGACAGCTGTTTGGAAGAAGTGCACAGCATGCTTCATGCTGCAGGTTCATGCTGGTAAATTGCAAAAAAAAACAACATGGTGATGTTTTGTTGTTTGGTAGTTTCCAGTTCCTTTGCCTGGTTTCTTAGCAAGCTCTTCTAGGCTTTTACTGCTCACACTTCTGGTTACTTATCTTTACAAATCTTACACTACAAGACCGCGGCATGATTTTATTCAGACAAAATCAACAGTGTTTGAAAAGTCCTGACTGAGATGGCACAGATTTCCAGTCTCACTCACTCAAACGTAATGAGCATCAATGACGGCCTTTCTCACATAGACATCTCATATATGTGGACTTTCAAATTTACATAACCTGGCTGCAACAACCAAACCTGAAGTTGTAAAGAGTGCATCTCCCTGTGCAACAATATAGTGTACCATAACCCTCGCTACGCAGACACGAGAGAAACATACAACATGTTATTTTATCCGTCTGTCAGATTGTTGGCAGGCTTCTGCAGTTTGCACAAAAGTAGAGGACAGTGCTGTGTTTCCACATAAATTTAATGATGAGCAATAAACCTGGCAACCAAGGGAGAGGTGCTGGAGACATGCCATTATATAATTTCTTTTGGGCCACTAAAGTACAGTAATGTGAACAGCAAAACATCACACACATTTCCCTTGTATCTTATATAAATGTATACTATATGGTTAATTAACATCCTGTTGCATGTAAATACAAACAGTGTGACCAGTATGCATTAGGATGTTGTGCACTGCTGTCGTATTTCCAGTGTGCTGGCCTGGAGACAGTCCGACTAATTTACCAATCACTAGACTCTGTCATGTAGCAGTGAGTGCAAGTTTCCTTGTGGAATCACCAACAGACAGGATCATTATTAATAACCGGTGTCCTCAAAGAAAACCTGAAAACCTGAACCTGCAGGTACTGGTCTTTACCCGCTCCTCCACTGCACACCACATTATCTCCAGATTCAGTCTAAATGAGAGTAATTTCTCATCTCTATCTAAATTTGGGCCCAAACTGGTCCACAGAACCTGGCTGCTTTACCCTCTGAGCAGCTTGTCAGTAAACGCTGCCAGAAACCAGAGCATGTACTGGAATCTGCCTCACTGCTCATCAGAAGGCTGTTTAGCCTACCACTGTTTCCCATGACATAGTGTGCTTAGCACGTCTGTCTAAGGCCCCGATCAGACAGAACGTGTTTTAGCAGCCTGCGGCGGCTTTTTCTGATTGTTTTCAATGAGATGGGTGCTGCTTTTGCATTGCTGAGCACCTCACAGTTTATTTCACAGGAGCGCCCCGAACGCATCGAGTTGAAAACAATTCAACTCCGAGCGGAAAAGCCCCCGACGTCAGTCAAGCTGCAAGACATATCTGAACTAATTGTTGCCTCAACTTTCTAATGGGATACTTTGCTGATTTAAAACCAGCTCTGAGTTATCTTGTGGGCAGTGTCCGATCTCAGCGGACCTCTGCTGCTCTGGTCCTCCTCCACTCCGGGACCGGACCTCCGTGCACTGGTGCCACACACACTGGCCACAGAGCTGGATTGAAATCAGCAAAGTATCCCTCCGGTCCTCACCCTGCGTTGTTGGAGGAAAAACAATCAGGCCTACAGAAAGCAGCCCCATGCAAGCTGCTAAACAGCACTCTGTCTGATCTGGTTGACTTCAACAAAAAGGCGGTGCGCCTCGCGTTTTTCAACCTGCAAAGCGCGTTCTGTCTGATCGAGGCCTGATCAGGTAGAAGGTGTTTACCTTTTTCAACAGAGCAGAGCCTCTTGAGCTAAACTCATGTGGGTAGGCAGGCAAGCTGAAATAAAACCACAGTGTGTCCAAG
>JAOVVB010232563.1:0-10379 GCA_028570985.1 Heterobranchus longifilis
GGTCATGAAAATAAAGAAAACACATTGACAGATAGATGAGAAGGTGTGTCCAAACTTTTGGCCTGTACTGTATATGTTACTGTATATACATGTTTCCGGGCAAAATATCCAATATTAAACGGCTTGGAATCTGACACTCTTACAAGCCTGGGAAACTGTGGCATGGCATGACAATGGTTTTCTTCTTACATAGAATACAGGTCATATGAGATGACATGGACCGGATCCACATATGCCCTACGCAGTCCCACAGGGCTCAGTACTTGGTCTTCTTCACCCAATCTTATGGTAAGGCCATATCATCGCACAATTTTGATACTCTTTTTATGCAGATGACACACACCTCATTCTCTCAGACTCTTAAGTTTCCACCCAGATCATGTCTCATCCTGGATGACATCTCATAAGCTAAATCTTAATCTCAGTAAAGTCAAACTGCTGTTCATCCCAGGTGATTCATCCCCGCTTTACTCGCTCTCGTCAATTTCTTCTTTACAACAATTCACTTCAAGAATGGACTACTGCAAGTTACAGGTCTGCCTCTGTCCGCCATTTTTCCTCTGCAGATGATCCAGAAAGTACTTGCATGTCTCATTTTCAACCTTCCCAATTTCTCCACACCACTTTACTTCTCTGCTCCCTGCACTGGCTTCCTGTAGCTGCCTGCATCAAACTGAAAACCCTGGCGCTTACCTACAGAGCTAAAAATTGTCCAGCACCCACCTACCTCTCAGCTCTTACACCATGCACCGCACCACGTTACCTCCAATCCTCCAACACTGCCGGGCTGGAGGAAGACATGCATCTAGACTGTTTTCTGCTTTTAGGTGGTGGAATGAATTTCCTCTGGCAATAATCAAAGGATGATATAAGACCAATCTATTTCTTCAATATTTGGGTTTTAAAAAAATAATAAAACACTTCCCAAAAATCAGTGTCCGACTTACTTAGTTAGTAACCTATTAACCAGTGTAAGGATCATGCCAATCATAGCTAATGATGGAAACTTAAGCACTTTTAAATCGCTCTGGACAAGAGCATCTGCCAAATGCCTAAATGTAAATACAAGTCACAAAAGATCTATGAGAATGCATTCCTTAAAGTTTCTGCAAGTTTTAGCCCACTGGCCCAGCCTATCCAGTACATGCATCTGTTTCTGTTTGAGTTTTATTTCAGCTTATGATTTTCAGGCTAGAATGAAATAAACATTATCTCTGTAATCAACTTATAAAAAAGCTCAGGCACTGGTGTCAGATTTTGAGGGAACTCCAGTTCCACAGAAGTTTATCGCAAAGTTGTTTTGTGAGAAATAAGATCAGTGATCTTGCACTCCAAAGTTAACACACCATGACATCACGGAGCTGGCATTGTGCCCAAGAGCATTGTGATGCTGAAGGAGGTTTCCGCCTCTTAGTTCCAGTAAAGAGAAACTGTAACTTGTGTGTTACAGTTACAACATTTTATACAATTGTGTACTTCCAAATTTGTGGTAACAGTTTGCAGAAGAAACACACATGACTGTGATGGTCAAGGGTGCACATATATTTGGCCAGACATACAACATTTTTTTAATAAAATATGGTCCAAACATGAACTTCCCAAACTAATAAATAGAAATTTGTGTAAACTGCTATGAATTTACAACCAATAATTTTTTTTTTGCCAGTGATAAATAAAACCTAATATTTATAAATGTTAATGACACTGTTAGTGTTGAGAAATGAATAATATCATAAAGGTCTCTTTGACGGTATAACAAGAATGATTTTGGGCAAACTAAAATATTACATGCAAGTACAGGGCCCCTGGAATCAAAATACTTTTTATACCTGTCCTGTACTCTTATGGATCCCAATATGACTGTACGGAAGAATGTTTTGGAGATATTGTCTTTATAATTCCTTATTTTTATATGGGAAATTAATGACAAGTCTCCTTGATGACTTATAGTTGTACAAGTCTTGTACAAGATCATCCAGTTAAAAGTAAATCAAATTTCGTTGGCTGTCAGGGCAGCGTTTCAGACAACGTAGTAGGTGGTCCGATCTTGGCTCCGGTGTCCAAGCACTAGTGAAACACTGGGATAAGTGCATTAGTGTAGCAGGGGATCACATAGAGAAATAAAGGGAGGTTTTACTCTCATAGCTGTGTTCTGTTATTCTATACAATCAAAGTCTTGATATTCCAACATTCCTGCATTTGATTTTTTTTTCTAATCTTTATGCAGAAGAAACCATCTCTTACTAAAAGTTCCAGTCACACACCTGCGTTAGAGATCATCCTACCCTGACCAATATGAAAAAAAAAGGCTTGTTCTCAGTCGACCTCTGTCTGGAGCAGTAGTCTACATGGGAAGTAGACGTTTCAAGTTGGCAGGATCAGCTGACGTCTCATCTAGTCTCACTGGTGTCTCTGTGGTTTAAGCAGATTGTCATGATCAAGTACGTATCTAACATGAGACTCCAGCACTGAAGGCGTCACATGTATGGCAACTTACTTCATGTAGGTGATGAAACTTTCATAAACATATGCTGATTATAATAAATAGTAAAGTGGAATAATGGGAAATGTTGCAGTCTGACAGCTTCAGGGTCCCTGGTTAGATCTTGTGCTTAGTTTACCCTCTGGAGTTTCGCTTGTCCATCCCATGTCCATAAGTATTTCTACTCTACTCTACATGTTAACTGCAGATTTCAGGACGGAAGATTATTTGTTTTGATGACCAAATGACTGTTTTTGTCTTGTTTTTGTCATTTCATAAATCTGACTGAGGAACAGACGCAGCTCTCTTTAAAACATTAATATAGTTTTTTTTCTCATCCATATTAGATTATTTGCTGCTATGAGATTCTAAATCTTAATGAAGTTTAATGTTTGTACAACAGCACCACCAACAGGTGTAAGAAAAATAAACAAACTGGTACCCCATGAAGCACCATCATGCAAAAGGCATTTATTATTAGAATAATAATATTAAAGTCAACATTTAGTTGTTTTTTTTTTTTTTTCTCTGTCTGGCACAAATGGGTGTTCAAGTCAAACTGAGATTTTGATTGTGCAGAATAACACAACACAGTAATAAACTGCCTTTATTTCTCCATATAATCCCGTTACACTTATCCCAGTCCCGGATTAGTGCTTGAATACCATCAAGGTAGAAAGTTTTCTTAGTACCCCGGAGCCATGATCGGACTGCCTGTCTGATTTACGTCTGAAACGCTGGCCTCCCAGGAACTCCTTTAATGGCTTGAACATGTGGAAACCAGCTTGAAGTGAGGTCAGGACTATGCAGAAATCATGGCATTTTTCTTTCGGCGATCATGTGACTGCTTTACAGTAACGCAACAATTTCAACAAACCACTTCTGCATTTTAATACCAACTATTTAATGCAATAAAGGGTACAAGAATCCCTGTGAATGATGCACATGAATATAAACCTGTGAGTTATAGTAAATGAAAGTACTGTTAGTACCCAAAACAATTTATGACTCGTCAGAACGGAAACTTAAGCAGAGCTGATTTAATGTAATGATGTAGATTTATTGTTATTGTAAATTTCACATTTATATGGAATTGAATTCAAACTGGAGTTGCAAGGTAATAATAATAATAATAATAATAATAATACACACTTTGTGATGAAGAATGATCCAAAAGTTGCATTTGCTTTATTTTGTACTTATGGATTTTATTTTTTTTTAAACAACAGGCAAAACAATAGAACAGCTTCACAAGAAGGGTAAAGTATAAAAGCAGCATGGACTGAAATGTCATTAAGGAAGTTAATTTAAGAGGAAGCTGCCTAGAAAACACACACACACACACACACACACATATACTGTACACCATCTGCTAATATTTAAACAGATTGTATTACTGTTAATGCAAAAAAGTTAACCGTGCCAGATGTTTGGCAATTTAAGAGGGGTGTTCAAGTCAAACCGGGACTTTTGATTGTATAGAATAAGAGAACAAAGTTATGAGAGAAAAAAAAAACCTTGCTTGATTTCTCGAACTTCTCTATATAATCCCCTTAATCCTGCGTTTCACAAGGTTTTACAATTTTATTCACAGGAAATTTCATCACAAGTCCCGGGTTGACTCATATTTCAATTGTTAAATAAAACCTACATAGAAATGGATTCAATTTATTGACTTTTTTCAATCAACAATACGACAATTTCTAAATAATAACAAACAAAACAAAAAAACATTTTTTGCCAATTCTGTAAAAGAAATTCCTATTATTTGTCAATATAATTTCATTTATTGACTGAAGATTTATTTTGACACAAATTGTTACTAAGTATTACTCTAATTAACACAAGTCTTTAACCATGTAACTGATCTCCCAAGTCATTTCACAAGTAAAAATGAAACAAACAGCAGCATAAATTTATTAACTACTATTACTAGTCAAACCAACAACCATCCTACAGCATGAAGTATGGCTTTGAACATGGTGCAATATCTGCGTTTCGCATAAGAACTGGAGGCAAGATGAAAAAAAATCTGAAATTCTCGACTAGTGAAATTTGTTAAGCGTATTGTGAAACATTATTATAACTGTTACTTCATATTAAATCCACCTATAGGTCTATCTTTTTGAGCTTGTACGTATATCAAGCTATCTATTATGTCTGTATTTCCTAAAGCTATACAAAGATCTAAGGCCAACATGATGTCTAAAACAGAATGAGGTATCGTGCATATCATATCCTGAAATACTGTATGTCGTTTTACAGAAATCTAAATAAATAATTTTAAAAAAAACAATCAGCAATGTAAATAAATGTAAACATCTGTCATGATACCAGAAATGAACTGACGAGTCTGAAATCTTTCCATCTTTCAAATCTTACATAATAGTCTTGAAATGACATAATGGTTTAGTTGTAACTTTAAAACACGATGCATTAACCTGAAGTAATACAGCGAGACAGAGCTAATACACTGATTCACAGAACCTTAATAGTGCATTACTCTGGACTAAACCTGACTGATACTGAATCTGTAGAGTGACCTGGAACAGGACTGAGAATGTGCTGATTATTGGGGATTTGAAATGCAAAGAATAAAGAAATTAAAAGGGCACACTGTGACAGGAAACTAATTAATAAATAACATTTGAAATAAACATTTGAAATAAACCTTGAAATCTGTTGTTCATTTCTTTCTATAATTAGTCATTTTTATTTATTGCTGAGGAACATCTCAAACAAAGTTCCAGTTATCTTCTCCAAAAGAAAAAAGAATGCAAAAAAGCTTGAAACAAGTGAACACAACATTCTCAATCTGGAAGTTACAGTTTTACCTGTGACTGCCTGAAAGTGCCGACAAAAACGTTTAATAAACTTCTTATATAATTGATAAAGTATGATGTAGCTTGTAGCTGGAATTGCAGTCATGATCTGTTGGTCATCAAGTGGCGCAGTGGTTAGTACTCTGACCTCACACCTCCAGGACTGAGGGTTCAATTCAGACCTCAGGTCTCTGTGCACGGAGTTGTGTGTGCCCTGAAATATATTGGCACCCCGTCCAGGGTGTATCCCCCCCAATTGCCCTCGAATAGTCTCCAGGCCCTGCCTAGACCCTGTACATGATAAGAGGTATAGGGAATGAGTGAGTGAGTGAGTGCAACTCCACCTGTTTGAACACCAACCAGCTTCATTTTGTAACGTCCACGTTCTCGTATTCTCAAATAACCCCACTGTCCTTTAGTCCCTTCCCTGTGTTGTAAAAGTTCGCAGCGTGCCGGGACATTCTCATGTTTAGGACCTCCGATTTGGATTGGTCCGTCTCGATGGCTATACACCCAGTTACCAGATTATCAGGCATATCTGGAACCTTCTCCGTGCCCAGCCTGGGGTGAAAGCAGCAGTAATAGAGCATTTTAAGCAACAGACCTAACAGATAGACAAGCGGGATGAGGATGAGGAGGATAAGGGAATAGTCTTGGCTTTTTTCTGGATCTCTGAGGCACCACCATGTGACCATCAGGATCGCGCTGTCTATCAGGATAAACGTATGATAGATGATGCTCCTGCCTCTGGTCCTACCTTCCGCTACATTAAACCAGCTGAAGTACCAGATGAGGCCCACGGTGCCACGGTACAGCCACTCTCCGGCTTTGCTGTCCATGAATTTGGTGTCCTGCCGATAGGCCCAGAATACAAACCCAAGCCAAAGTCCGAGGAAGTGAAGGAAAACATAACAAGACAGGACGGAGGCGAAGAGGGACACACATACGACGCGTGGGCCAATCAGGAAGAGGTTCCACAGGAAGTAGACGGCAGAGGACAGCCATGATTGTTTGGCCTTTTCGGGAAGGAAGAAACGCAGCGAGCGGTGGTAGTCCACCACCATCCAGGCTAATGAAATGGTAGAAGCAATCGCACTCACATCTGCAGAACAAAAGCATCACATATTTTATGCAACACTTTAACATTTTAAAAAAAGGTATTAATATAAATCTATAAATCTTACAGAACATTTATAAATCAGATTTACTGGCTGTGATATAACCGCTAGTAAAGTATAGAGTTTATCAGAAAGGACTCAGGCCACTTCCTCTGACAGTTGCTAAATTTCAACAATAACTCAGTCAGTGTCATTGTTATCAATGGAAGTCGAATGAACTCTATAGAAGTGCTCACTCACACTGGATGGTCCTGGCATGATTATTGTAGATCATGATGTAGATCATAAGCGAGAGCTGCGGCGTGCTCTCGCAGAACGTCTCGAACAGGCGCAGCATGCTGAGGTCATGGGTCAGATAGGTGGCGTACTCCGAGCCCGGTTGTCCTCGCCACCAGATGCAGTAGCCCTGCCAGACTCCTGACACCAGCCTGAGGATGAAGATCAGATATGTTTTTTGCCAATAATTATTTGGTGTCCTAGAAGTCCAACATCACATGAGGGAGGGGAAAAAACATCTAAACCAAAGATTTGTTAAACATGTTTAGCGTTTCTCCTCAATAAACAGATTGAGACATGATATCCGGTCGATAAACACACAGCTATACTTGCACCTTTGATATCTAATGGACTTCTTGTTGTTTTTTTTTGTTCTTGCTCACGTATCAAGGCTCAACGTTATCAATAATATAAAAATACACATTAGTCCGTTGATACTGGACTGGACAGGACAACCTGTACTTTGACCTCTTTACCAAATCGAAGTGGAAAGTTTTCATCAGGGTTACTGTGTAACTTGCCTTGACCTCTCCAAACAGAGAAAAAACGGACAATCTGCAGAAATATGTCGGACACCTTTCCAGCAGTGCATTTCAGCCGAATGTATATTTACGGAGAAATGGACAAAAGCCAAACCTATCCAGTTTGTTATCAGATAGTCAAGACTCGTTTCTCATTGTAAACGTTTCATTTTTTAGATTTTTTTTTAGCAATGTTTAATAAGTAGAATAAGTTACAGATTGTTTGTTTCAGTTTAATTGATATGCTTGAATATGTGACATTTTGTAGGGGGGTAAACAGGTTTTAAAATGCAAGAGCTTTCCTTTCTTTCCCCTCTTCCCTGGAAGAAACCAAGCTAGCACAAAGAGAACATGCAAACTCCACGCACACAGACCCCAGGGCTTCATCTGGGTACTCCGGTTTCCTCCCACAGTCCAAAGACATGAAGATTAGGTTGATTGGCGTTCCCAAATTGCCCGTAGTGTATGAATGTGTGTGTGTGTATACGCAGCAATGGATCAGTCAAAAGATATGTATACACACTTCAGGAAAAGAAAAAGTTGTATAAATACTTTAATCCTTAATATATTGCTATATTTTATATATTGATATATATGATAAACACCCTCTCACAAAAGTGAGTACATCTCTCTGATTTCAGCAAATATTCTATTATATCTTCTCAAATATAGACAATAGTATAGAAATGGAACTTGGATATATTTTAGACTTGTCAGTGTGCAGCTTGTATAACAGTATAGATTTACTGTCCTCTAAAAAATATCTCAACATACAGCCATTATGGTCAAAACAGCTGGCGACAAAAGTGAGTACACCCTACAGTAAGTGACAACAGCTGTATATCTTCAACCATGCAAAGTCACATGTCCTATTCATCATGTTTATGTGTTTGTCAGTGAAGCGCCGCGTGTCTAACATCCAGCAGCTCGGTGATGTCATTATGGAGGAGTGGAGGAGGATCCCAGCAACAACATGGATTAAATTTATTCTGCATAGGGTCTGGGGTAGCTCAGTGGTTAAGGCATTGGACTACAGTTCCGAAGGTCCCAGGTTCAAACCCTTCAAACTACCACTAAGATGCCACTGTTGGGCCCTTGAGCAAGGCCCTTAACCCTCAGATGTATAACGAGATAAAAATGTAAGACGCTATGGTTAGGGGCGACTTACTGTTAGAGTTATGTAAGGGGTGTACTTACTTTTGTGAGGCACTGTATATGAGGCGACAGTGCTAACCACTACGCCACCTGGAGAACTTCAGGAAAGTCCAAAACTTTCTGCAGGAAACTGTGGAGATGAAGGTTCACCCCCCCCCCCCCACATGTCTAAACACTTGGCCAGTGTCCAGCTGTGCGTTAAATGATGAGTCATGCATTACGTCATAATCGTTCCACAGAATGAATGGATTTACCTGAAGAAGAAGCCGAGCTGACACACGTGCAGGACGCAGGTGAGCCTCAGGTGTCGGTCACTGCCGAACAGGACCATGTGCTTGTGTTTGCTCTGGAAGCTTCTGAGCTCCAGGTCGGATTTAAACCAGAACCAGCTGAACATCTGGACCAGCACGGAGGAGGTCAGCATGAACCCGATCAGCGAGCCGAACCAGAAGAAGTGCCCCTGCCGGAGGAACTCCTGTCCCAGCCACAGGTCCGACCCCACGTCAAACAGGTAGGTACAGACCCCGAGCAGACTAAACACGAAGTCCAGACACGAGTAACCCGGGAACACGGAGGTCTTCATGGCAGAACCCCCACCTCGAGCTACATTCCGACCGTCTTCTTCTTCTTCTTCTTCCTTCTTCTGCACAAGTCCGCGTGTCTCAGAGGAAGCTGGGGAACAGTTTTCAGAAAACCTAAACTACTTAACACCGATATTATAAACATTACACAACGCTTAAACTAAACTTATTCCCATGTTTATGTGGTATAACACCGCATACAAACTGCGCAAAATATAGAACTAGGAAGTAGCCTGTCCCGCCTATTTGACCAAGCCACGCCCATTTGACCAAGCCACGCCCACTTGACCAAGCCACGCCCACATGCATGAGGAGTCTCACCAAACAAAAATGTTCCATCTGTTAATACATTTCTGTACAATACAAAAAAAAAAATGCGATGAGGTCATAATCTTTTTTTTATATACAAAGTAGTGCATTAATACTCTGTGTGTGTGTTATAATTTATTTATTCTTAATATGTATTACTGCACATTGGCATAAATATAAATAAATAAATTTAAAAAAAACTAACAATTAAAAAATTCACACATACACACATATATATTATGGAAAAGAAAAACTTGTAAAAATATTTTATATTATATTTATTGCTTCACATTATATATTGATAATATGATAATGCTATTCATATTGTATTGAAATAATATACATTATACTATTTTTCTTTTCATGAGGTGTGTACAGTATAATTTTTTTTGGCTGACTGTGTATATAGTATATATGACTCTGTATATGTGTCTGTACATGTTATATGTTATTATTTCATTTATTTATGTATTTATTCTTAATATTATCTACAGCGCACTGGTGGCATAAATTGCAAAACATGTGCAAAATATTTTCTTGCCTTGTGTTTTAAAATTTTCCAAGTAAAATGCCAAAGTGTGTATTAATTTGGTATACATTATTCTGTCATTATAACCTGCACTATATAGACACACTAAGTAGAATTCCTTTTCACATAGTGCATTTGATAATAAATGTATATCTGACCATGTGATTTATGCATATTTATTCACTCACTCATTGTCTAGAGCACACTGTCTACACACACACCCACACAGTCACACACACTACAGGGACTGCCAGTTAATCTAATCTTCATGTCTTTGGACTGAGGGAGAAAACTGGAGTACCTGGAGTAACTCTAAATTGCCTGGATTGTGTGAATGTGTGTGTGTCTGTGTGTGTATGTCTGTGTGTGTGTGTGTGTGTGTGTGTGTGTGTGTGGGTGTGTGTGTGTGTGTGTGGGTGTGTGTGTGTGTGTGTGGGTGTGTGTGTGTGTCTGTGTGTGTGTGTGTGTGTGTGTGTGTGTGTGTGCGTGTGTGTGTCTGTGTGTGTGTGTGTGTGTCTGTGTGTGTGTGTGTGTGTCTGTGTGTGTGTGTGTGTGTGTCTGTGTGTGTGTGTGTGTGTGTGTGTGT
>JAOVVB010232564.1:0-10379 GCA_028570985.1 Heterobranchus longifilis
ACACAATAATTCTTATTTTGATGGGATTATATACTAATTAAAAAATACTAATGAATATTATATTCCATTTTTGCCAAATCAGGCAGCTAAATACTACACGGACCTTTTAAAATACTTCCACATAAAAGTCCTGCTTTAAAAAAGAAGTTAATTAAACTGCTCTGCTCCCAGCCGATAGTCCAGCACACACACACCCCCGTAAAACAGTGAAATGTCGTTTTACACTTCAGTTATTGCAGATTTCTTAAAAAAAAAAGCAAGATTTAAAATGTTAAATGGTGAACTTTAGAGGTGCTGCTCAGATCTTGTTTAAAGGAAGCGACACAACAAGGTCTGAGTCAGAAAAACAACAAACTGGACTGGTGAGAGATGACACAGCATCCGCATCAGTATCAGGAAACTGCTCTGTAAACACAAAAGAGTGACAAATCAAGACCATTGCTGCGTCTCAATTCGGATACTTCCACCATCTTCATCTTCATCATCATCATCTTTATCATCATCATCATCATCATCATCATCATCATCATCTTCATCTTCATCTTCATCTTCATCATCATCATCATCTTCTTTATCATCATCATGATGGTGAATTGCAAGCAGGCGTCGCATTACTGACACCTATTGTCACCCACCAAAATATCTGCCGGCTTGTTTTCTCACTATCCAACTACAGTATAGTGGTACTTAGTGAAAACACATTTATGACTTACATTTGTATAGTCAGGTGTTCAAGTAAGTCTTTATAAGTAAGTCTCCATTTCATGCTGAGCCTCGTTTGTCTGTTTCAGAATCGGCCAGCCGTGGCCTCAGTCTGCAGTCAGAGATGGTGCAACGCTTCAGTTTCTGAGCATGACCTCTGACCTGAATGGCCTCTACCGGTGTGAAGCATCTAACCGTTTTGGAAGAAAAAGCAGTCGCCTCTATGTGCATGTGACTTCAGGTGAGGTCTGGTTTGATTTGGCTGTGGGCTTTTGTCAAATGTGTTTGTGTTTTTTTCATTTTTTTCTGTTGTGTGTTTTTGTTTGTCTATTGTGGATATTGTTTGATTCTATTGTCATTTTTTGTATCTCTTAATTAAAAAAAAGATGGCAGCCAAAAAAAAACCTGTAACAAGTTAATGGACTCCTATGGAGAAGCTCGGACATCTATGCCTGGAGTTGAATGGCAGCATGTATTTGATTCCCTGTGGAGGTATTCCAATGTCCAACGAAAAGGCCAACCCAGGACACACAGGAGATTTAATATACAACATTTGGCCGTGGAATGCTTTGGTATCTGCGTAGGTGCTGAAAGAATGCAGCTGCTGCCACCACAACCCAGAGAAGTGGAAGAAATGCAGGAAATGATTCAGGTCCATGAATGCAACTATTTAAAGCTTAAAGCATGCCCTGTCTGTATCCTGGTCATAAAAAAGGAGCCGAGTCCCTGCTCAGCCAAGAACTGAATATGATGAGCTTTAAGGTGGGATTAGATTTAGCTACATGTGCCTGATAAACTGCAAGTGTGTATATCTGTATTTTCTGTTACTGTATTTTTCCTTCTTGTGTGTTTCTTGTGTTTCTGTCTACAGGAGCCTGCACCGCTTGTTGGACCTTATTTGGTCTTTTACTTTGCTTGATTGCTGCTGCTGCTGCTGCTGCAGTGTGGTACTTCAGGAAGTCTTGGAAATTTGTAAGGTACCAAGTATAGTACTGCACACACACTTAAGTGGGCTAAGTATATACACATATACTGTATATGCTGTGGAAATCTTTTGTTGTGTATTAATTGGTGGTTCATTATCCAGGACAGGAGAGGACACACATGGAGAGAGGGAGCAGGTCCAGACAAGTTCCAGCACGCCTGAAGTGATGGAGAGACTACAAGAAGAGGTAGTGGAAACATGTATAGTAGTTTAAGAATCAATGGGTGCCCTGCGCACAGCCGTGCTGATCCTCCAGGGCGCAGCCAGAGCAGGAACTAGGGCTGCACAATATATTGTTTTTTTATTGTCATCGCAATATCAACTTGCGCAGTAAACACATCGCGAAAGACTCTGAAATAACTCAGAAATAACTTTCTTTCAGTTTTTTTAATTCAACAAGCAATTTGTTGTATTTTAGCAGTATACTGAAAGCAGCAGAAAGGCAGAACTGATATGATTTATCACAAGTAATATCGTTATTGCAATATTCAACAACGTTATCGCATATTGCACATTTTCCTCATATTGTGCAGCCCTACTCTAGACCCAGTGTCCTCAAGACCCTCAATGTACTGTTGTGGCCCTTAATCAAGGTCCAGGACAATTGGCTTAGACAATTAATGTTGATAGAAAAGTTTAACTATTTTTGTCAAAGGGAGGCATGTCAACAGGATCAGAAAGTCTTGTCCTGCAGAAATTGGTGTTGACAGAAAAAAAATGTCTGAAAGCCTTGGCAAACCTGGCGTTACTAGTGGAACACTCAATCAAATTCTACATTTTGGTAGATCAACCACCACAGAAGAGAGACAAGTCTGAGATAAGTTATTTGTTATGGTAGATCCAAAATGAAAGATTGTTAAATTTGCTGCCATTTGTGTAAACTTAGTACCCACTAATGGCATTGTTGACTGGATGCTGTCATTTCTTTTTTTAAAGATTTGTTTGGGCTTTTTGCCTTTATTGTTTATATGTCATTTCTAATATCTGCTCCATGATGACACCGGGTTGAATCTAATCTCTTTGGTCAGTGTAAACTTGTTGGCTGTACCCTCAACAGGCTGATGCAGAATGGTACTGTCATGTGCAGGATTGTTCATGAACCACAGTACAATATCCAGGACCCAATGCCATCATACCAGGGCTAAAGCCAACACTTTGTAAACTGACCTACTGTAACAGATGAAAAAGTCCTGAGTAAACATATCATTTCACAGCTATTCTAGTTGCAACCCTGCACGTCTGTCTGTAATCCCCCCCTTCCCGTCTCCCTAACTTGGTCTAGTCTACCAGGCCGCGGTGACTTGACAAGGTGTTCTGGATCAGACCAAGAGATCGGGCCCGGGTGGATTAACGGAGGCCTGATACCGGATCCGCTCCGGTGGGTAGATATAGAAACAGGAGAGGGAGAAAGATCGTCAACCCTAACTGGTCCGACCTGAAGTTTTCTGGGCAGTGGACATTAACCAGAGGACGTGAGCCTCTTTGCGGGACTCCAAAACAGAAACACTATCCAGCCCTGTGATCTCCAGACCTCTCTTTCTCCTTCCATCAGCACACCTCTCCATCTATCAAGCTTTCGGTCTCTTGCACGCTCTCTCCCTCTTTCTGTGCCAGACATTGCTTGCTGTAGCGTGTCTGGATTAGTGTTTGTAAGACTTTTTTTCCTCGGCTATACCTTCACGTTGCCAATCGAGGCTCGAGGCGGTCATTGTTCTTCTTACATGCACTTTGATCATGAAGACAACATAAATACAGTTCGAATTTCTGAATTTTAGTGCTAAAGGTTTCTTGAAAGGTCTCCAAGGTGTCCGACCCTTAACCTTAACAGTGATCCTTAGCAGTGGTTGGAGCTCTCGTCTGAGGATGATGAAGATGGATGTTATGTTTTTGTTCCAGTCCATTCGTATTGGATTTTTTCATATCAATTCTTACCTCGTGTTAGTGTTTTTCTTCACATTTCTTCTCCTTGTGTGTTGCTGTGTGTATTTTAAGCCCACAGGGTATTTCTGGAAGCAAACACAACTTAGTCTGAGGCCTCTGCGGAGACAGGACACACACTGCTCCTTTTGTACCATGCCTTTTTTTTTTTTTTAAGCTTTCGGTGAAGGTGCACATTCATTCATGTTTTCTCAGCCTCTGCTTCAGGGAGCTTTCCTCCCTGAGTTTTGAGCATTTTGATCTTGACTCTTCTGCCTTATTTTATATAGAAGTAGCACTACATTTATCATCGGAGAAGCTTCAGAATCCCAGTCCTTGATTTGGTTGTGTGTCGCGTTCTGGTTTGAGCTAAGCCCTCCTTGGCTGTAGCACACTGTCTCTTTCTTTTTTTTCCCTTTTTTTTAAATTCCACCAGTTCTCCCGTTTGCCAGGAGCACTGCTGCCTCACCAAAGGGACAGAGAACTCGCTATGCAAAAAGCGGGGTAATGACTTTAAAATACATTACTGCGTCATAGACAGGCACTTGGAAAGTGTCCTGAACTGTAAATAAAAGCATTTCAATCTCGCATTTGCTCACAGAGCAGAGGAGAAATTCCACAGTAACTAAGTAAGTCGAGGTGGTGGAGCAACAACTACCTAAGCAGATGTCACTAGGACTGTGGTATGTTGGAGCGCCGAAGACACTGGCAACCTCTCTCATTTATTTCATCTGTTTTCTTACAAAGATGATCAGGACAGATGAAGTAACCGGAGCTGCCTGCCTGGCTGGCTTTTTACGGGCCTTCTTCTGTAGAAGAACAGACAGAGGAGTCAGAGCACAGGGTGGAGTTGTTGGGACTTCATGAACAGTAACAGTAAGAGTAACTGTTCGAATATGACATGGCTATGTGAAATTGAACAGATGAGGATGAAAATTTCCAGGAATTGCCCTAGAGTGGCATGTCTTAAATTTGATGCCATAGAACATGGAACACACTGACAGCAGTTTAACTTGAAGGAGACATATCATGAAAAACTCACTTTTACAGTGCTTGTGCACATACATTTGGGTATCTGCAGTTCCTACCAACCCATAAACGGTGAAATAAAACAACACAGTCAGTTTGTTATGAGCTTTCCAGATCAGAAAACATGAGATTCTACAAGCCGTTCAGATTTGGCCCCGCTTTTGATGTCAAGTGCACGACTAGAATATACCGCCCCCCTAGCTTGAGAAAAAATGTAATCTGAGTGGATGAGAATGTAGCATAATTAAATCTGTGGTATTAACAATAAAAAATAAGTTTGTATCATTACATAAATATATCTAGTTAGTTATATCTATCTAGAAGTTAATCTGCATTTGTTCAAAACTCAAGACATTGTGTTTTTACATAACTCTGCATACTCATCATGGGATTGGGACAAGAGTGAAAATCCACTCCTGTGTCATTCTCTAATAAGAACTACCTAATATGACCGAAACCATCTTTGGGGAATGTACTTTGATTTTTTAGTTTGGCGCATGTCCCAACCATTAACATGGAGGGGGTGGGGGGTTTATGACCTATACTGCAGCCAGCCACCAGGGGGCGATCAAGATGTTTTGGCTTCATTTTTGGGGAGCTGTCAAGCCGTCCATCTTTATATACAGTCTATGCTCCACACCATTGCAAACCTACTGTATTGCTTGCTCTTTCCACCACCATCCGTCTAACTTCACATCCCATCTGGGGTCCTCAAATCGCAGCTTTCTGCGCTCTACAGCTGAGCTGAGCAACCATCTGCCTCCCTCAGGCCTTCGACAGATTACCTCCACGACGCGCCTAATGCACCGTGTTTTATAGCCGAGTAATGTGGGCTTTACGCAGGGATTTGAACCTCTAAGCTGACCTTGAAACATGGCTGCTCTGTTGGCTGAGACACAGTCCTAACAGGTCATGATTTATCACAGGAGACTGTGTGGATAAGTCGAGCTGAAATGGCTGTACCTGTTTAAGGCCAACAGTTGATCTGACGGCCAATGAGGGGCGTGCATATGCAAAGACATTCAACACATATTTATGTTGGATTTTTGTCACCGGAAAGTCATAAAAGTGCCTTTGGAATGCTGACATTAGTGTATTTGTATTGTGTTGTGAATGACATCATGACATGTTTTGGGTTTCTGGCCTTGGTTATCTCTGGCGGTTATCAAAGACAGATGACTTCCTCAAAAAGATTCAAATAAATCTACACATTTTGCACGTCTTTTCGCTAATCCAAACTTCCCTCACATTTTTACCCTAGGGCCAAAATACTGAAAAACATCTCCAGTGGGAATGTCATTAGACGGGACAGATTGCATCCTGTGTTTGTGTCATCTAACAGTATCCGCAGAGCTGCTACTGTGGAGTGCTGTCTAGTTAAAATGTTTTGTGTAGTGAGGAGGAAATATTACGTCTAACCATCCTAAAACAGATGTTTTAATTGCACACAGCATCTGTAGCTGCTCACAATGTGACAGCAAACAAACTGCTTTTCTTGTCGCTTTCTGTCCTACTAAGTGATTCTCTTGCAAAGTGACACTGCTCCATCTGTGTGTGTGTGTGTGTATGTGTGTACTCACATGTGTGGATTTGGCCCTACAGATACCAAATTGGCCTAGGCGCTTCTCTGTCACTCTCTCCTCAGCCAGAGGGCTTTCTGTTCCACCATCGTGCTGGAATGCTTTGTGGGACATCCAGCTGGAGGCTCCAGGAGCCGGGTGGACCAGCTGGGCGTAAAAAAAAAGTAGATCTTAACTCTTACACGGATCTTAGCTACGTCTGACTTTGTGATTTTGAATTTACACCGAGTGCACCAAGCCTGACTTTCTTATGATGTGCGTCCATGTGAATACATACATGATCGTTGCCAGGGAACACATTCTTATTCAAAGCCAGCTCCAACTGTAAGTTGAGTATGATAACGCAAACCAAAAGAAAAGTAAACTGATGGAGGAATAAGAAAACATATAGAGTTGTACGCAGAGCATAGAAATGTTCTCACAGCTAAATTTTACTCTCTAATGACCCATATGAGCGTTTAGTAAAATGAGCGTTTTTCGCCCTTATACCTAAACATTACGTTCACGGTTTTAAACATGCTGTTAACTTCGTTAACTTTGTTAAAACGGACGTTGTTGCGGTAGGTTTAGCTTTAGTCAACAAAGAAGCTTGGTAGGGTTAGAAAAAGGGTTGTAGTTTGGGTTAAAATCAGTATATTTGAGACATTAAATCACATCACATAATAGAGTGTGACGTACTTCTGTTTGCTACGTTAAGTTAAAATGAACTCACTGTTTAATTTTATTTTCAAATGGGACATGAAAACCGTTCTCCTGGGTGGGAGTCATGTGTTTGTTTGACCCAGCCACCACCCCTCCCGTCTGCCCCGAGCGTGTTTCTCACTTTAAATACATGACTTTCTGCTTTCTGAATATCTACAAACACTAGAGGACTCTGCTAACAATAAAACATCAATATGGGTCGACAGCAGTTGCCGTTTGTTCCTACTCTATAGAGTCGTTTTGCTCTGGAGGGCAGTCTCTAAATTTAACAACACAAAAAAGAAAAACTATCACCAAGGACACTGTTCTAATAGCCCGGCATGCTGTTGTCCTCTGTACATTTCTCATATCGTCCACAGTCATTTGAAAGGTCATATTTGCATAAATCCGCAAACGGCACCTGCAGGGCGGAGGACAGTGCAGCAGGGGAGATCTCTAACAAAACTGCGACCAGCCATTTACTGGGCTGATAACCGCCTGTCACATCAAAACCTCTCTCAGAGGTCGTCCAGTGGGTTTGTCCGGTCACGGATGACTCTTTCTCGTCTTAATGCCCTCTCATTATTTATTCTGTAAACGAGACGCGCTGCCATCGTTTTTCTTTTCTGGTTGTGTGATCATTATTTTTTCCCTTATTACTACCATGGATACTGGTCTGACTTACGCCTGCTCTACTACTATTTACATCTGAGCGCAACAGAACACATACGTCTAAATAGTGCTTTAGGCATAACCTTAAATCAGTCGTTACACCCAGGCGTACACCCAGCCGGTGCACTCGGCGCTCATCAGTCAGATCCGTGGCCGAGCTCCCCTTCGCCATGCTGGGCTGAGGAGAGACTCAGGAGTGGCTGCTGGGAGGATAGTTGTCCCTGTCTGTCTTCTGATTGGACCTGACAATGACAGCAGCCTGCAGGCTGTCAACACATTCCTACACAACTGCTCTTAAATCACAACTGGGATTGCTATACTGTTGTGTATGTGTGTGCGCATGTGCGCGTGTAGGCTGGAGCACAAGCGTGCGACCGCAGGTATAAATGATTCCACCTCTGCTCCACATATCAGTTTTTGAGTAATGAAGTGTTTTTGTGTGTGTAAATGAGTAAACGTTAACACACGAGTCAGGCTTACTTTCCATTTTAGCAAGTCTCCGGAGATGCAGCTTTGTCTCTCAACATTGTGCAGTTGCAGTGTTGAGGCTGATAAGGAAATGTTTAGCCAATTTAACCGGACTGTTGAAATGATTTGGAATCCTCACCGGGCCACTAGGGCATATCAAATGCATGGTGGAAAACTGGATTGTTTGTACAGTGGCTGAGCGAGCTGAAATACTTAGAAGCACTCTGTTGTGCTCAGTCGAGGCAGTGTCAAAGTGTGTGTGTGTATGTGTGTGTGTGTGCGTGTGTGTGTGTGTTTTGATGTGAGTGTGTGCGAGTAGAACATGCTGTGGATGGAGGCTCTACATGTTTTCATACATGTGTGCTTGTAGCAGTGCACATGGGTTTTTTGTGTGAACATTGCTCACACGTGTGTGTTTGCTCAGAGAGGCCTCGCCGCGGCCTCTTCTGCAGCCCACTATTGACCTCCTCTCTCTCTCTCTCTCTCTCTCTCTCTCTCACGTACTGATGAACACAATCTGTCCTTTCAGATCCACGAACAGCTGCAGCTCTACGAGGAGAGCAAACCCGTCCCCGTCCTGGACAGCGCTGCAGCTCTGGCCCATGAAGTAAGTTTTTTTTTTTTTTTTTTGGAAGGAAGGAAGGCTTCCATTTATTTGGTTGCACTTGCTGATGGGTGACAACTGAAATGAAAATAAAAACAACATAAAGTGTCTGAATGAGGTCTCTAGGACTCTACTGGAGGAATGACCATCATTCTTCTAACACAAATCATCGATAGGTGTTTAGTTGGATTGAGATCTGGTGACTGTGAAGGCCACAGTGTATGATTCACACCATCTTCTCCTGGAGATGAGGAAATGTTCCCACCAGTTAATACAATTGTGACAACACCAGGGTTACCTATTACACCAGACATTATCCAAAAAAATATACTGTCAATGACGCTGTAGAGCGCTTTTACTTTGACCTCTGGCCTCTCCGGTCGAGCTCGCTGCGGAGTCGGGCCCTAGATGCTGCCACCTTCAAAGTTTTACAGATTACCTCATTAACGTTACCAGATTTCCTATTAGCACTGGTTTTAAATCCAAAATATTGCCAAATAGAGACTATTTAGCTTTTTGCTTTGACACCAAATCCTCCGCCACCATCTCATCACATGATGAAATCTGCTGCTCTGTGCTGTGACTCTGCTGCTGCTGCTGCTGCATGGAGCAGACACTTTCAGTATTGACAACACACAGCGGGGCGCTGATGCGTGAAAATGAACTACATGGGTTTTATTTCTATTTAAAAAAGCAAAACGACAGTGGGGGCGGTAGGCAAGTAATGTAATCAGTGTATGTCTGACCACCGTGTAACACCGGAAACAAAGATTCGAAAACAAGATGAGTACTCATGCCATGTTTGCGTTTGTTATGTTTCTGTTATGTTGAGCGTGCGCCCCCATGTACTAAGGCTGACTCCTTACTGCAGCGGTCCGGGTTCAACTCCCAACCCGTGGAGCTGTACTTTCAAATAAGGCAAAAAGCCAAAAAATGCTTATACTGTCTTGTTCTGCAGTGCAACAGTTAGATGTCAGATCACAAGTGCCTCTGTATCGCATGTCGGGTGTAACACACACATACATACACTCCATGCCCTTCCCAGTAGCGTGCAGTAGCCTCAGCAGTGTTTGTCCTCTTTTACCTCTTACCCTGCACTGAACTAAGAACTGTCCCCTTCATCACTGGGTTTTTTTCTGGACTCGCTCTCTGTTACAATAACACTAGACTGTCCCTCCCCTACGCCCACCACCTACCCTGCCGCTGCCCACTCATTGCCCAAACATCTAGCTGTACACCACGAAATCGAAAATCCAGTTCTGCAAGGACAGACCGATAATTTTCCTCGGGGAGGAGCCGGAGGGAAAGGCCACTCATTCAGAGGAGAGCTGAAGATGGATGGACACGCATGACAGCAGCAGACAGATGATTGTGGAGTTGCATCAAATAAACAGAAGTCATGGGAAGAGAGGACACGTTAAATATTCACATTCAGAGAGAGGAAGCGGTCCTTCTTCATTAGTTAACCCATTAATGAGAAGTCATCACGCAGACAATAACAGCACCACCGATGATGACTTTCTTCCATTGGCCCTGCTGCTCTCGTCAAGCTGCAAAACATATTTAGTCTGATTTATTGAGTAAACGTCCAGTGTCCTGACATTTGTTACAGTATTGTTCATCTGCAATATTTATCGAAAGCCACGTGTGCACATAAGCATGCATGTTCCACACACACACACACACACACACACACACACACACACACACACACACACACACACACACACACACACACACA
>JAOVVB010232566.1:0-10378 GCA_028570985.1 Heterobranchus longifilis
AGACAGATACAAGCAGATGGACAGTCTGTACATGTCTGACCCAGAGCAACAGGTTGGTGTATCTTTTACAGGGAAAGTGAGATTCTGGTTCCCAGGATGTTTACAGATAGCGTGCACCTGGATTTTCCATTACACTCACAAGACAGTTCCTGAACAGCTTCTCCTGACTGTCACGAAGAAACAAGGGAAGGCCCTTCAAGGCTGCTGTCTGTCGATGTGCCGTGATGTCAGATGTCTGAAACACAGAAGGGTTAGAAGAACCATTACACCAAGATGTAACTAGCATGTAGAAAGCTCAGAGCAAACATGGTACCCAGTTCATTCTGATGTTTCAAAACAATTTGTGTTGAAGAGGTAAAAACTCCAGCAACACTTGTAGTGTAAAGAGCAACTTTATTATAAGACCGAAGTGTTTCAGCTTGTAGCCTTCATCAGGGTCATCATGACGACCCTCTTACTCTGGTTCATTGCTCTGGGTTAAGGGAGGGCTGAAGCTCATAGGGAGAGCGGACAGGCCACCATTGATCTACGTGTCCAGCAGTATTAATTTCTTCTCCATTGTTGTTGTTGTTCAGCAACAAGTGACAAAGTGGAACATTTTTCAACACTTTGCAACCAGAAATAAATGGAAAACGTGCAGCATTCAGCGCAGAATAGACGCTCAGTGCCTCATCACTCTGCTGGCGTTTATAACATTGTAAATATGCGGTGCTCCCATTGCAAAGGTGGACACAAAATGCTACCAGGTAGGGATGCACTGTGGCCAATTTAGTTAATCTAGAGATGACATGCAGTTATTTTCCCCTCATCAACCAATCGATTGGTCAAAGAGTAGGTAGAATTTCAGTCGACTAGATTTTCTTTGGTTGACTACAGCCCTAATAATAAGACTACCAAGTCTCTAAAATTCACCTCTTCATCCAGTCTGTTAAGGAGTTGATCCATCTCAGGCGGAAAAGCTGTCCTCCTAGCGCGATAGAGTCTAAGGAGCCTTGGGAAGTGCTGATTAATGGCTGCTCTGAAGTTGTCCAGTAGGTTCTTGTTGGTGATGCGAAGAAACTCTTCAGTGATGTGTTGAAAAATTTAGAACAGCAAATTTAATTCTTCAATACAAAGTCAATACAATTTCAACACCCTCCTCATGTTAAATTATGCCTTTTATTGACCGAAGTAAGCAACTCGAGATTCTTATTTTGCAAAGACTAAATCAGACACAACAGAATTCATTACTCAGCTGCTTACCTCTGCCTCACAAAACAGAGCAGGCCACCGCTCCTGAACCTCTGACACCATAGGCTCTTGCTCCACAATCTCCTTGCGCCTCAGGGAGAAAGTCAGCTCCATCTGTTGCTTTATGAGTGCAACATTCTTATTCCTCTTCTTTAACTCCTCAACCAGAGCCAGTCTTTCCTCCTCCAGCGAGTCATCAGTATGGTTATCTGGATGGTCAGGAACATGGTTAATTTCCCCTCGCTTCGCTCTCTTCAAAGAAGAACCTGCACCATCACCTTCGTCGCTTCTTCTTTTTCGGTTAATGCTGACCTCAATACAGCCTGCCTGTCGTAGCTTGGACCTGTAATTACCAAGTTTGTATTTTATGCTCATTTTCCATCCATCATACCCCGTTCCATTGCCTGGTTCTCGAAGGCAGGGGTGCTTACTGATGAGAGCAGAAGCAACTGACTCAATCTGGTCTTGATCTGGATAGGCTTTCACTTCAAAAACTGCCTGAGCAATTTTGTCCAAAATGTCCACCTTCATGTCTCTTGACATGCTGATACTATTCTTGGTCTTTTCATATGCCTCATTGCCTTTGCGTAACTTCAATTCCACATCATAGGAGAAGGTTGGAATGGGAAAAGGTGAAGGCCACTCGGCAATACTTTGCAGATAATTCTTGATAAAAGCTGAGGGACTCTGGGGTGACTCTCTGCTGGATAAACTGGCTGTGTCCAAGGAAGACCCTGAATCAACAGAGTCTGATTCTTGTAGTAGTGCAGGTGGCTCATCCCAAAGAATGTGCAAGATGACGCGTTCAGGTGGCAACTCATGGATATCGAGAGCGTTGTTAAAGTCTGGGTCCTCAAACTGTAATGTGAAGCTGCCTTGAAGTTGAAGATTTTCCCGAAGAATGTTTTGCAAGTCTTCAACCGATTCAGGTACTTGAGGAAGCATCACTTTACGAGACATTTTTGGGGAGATTTTCACCAGCAGTAATAAAGCCTGTGTTAGATGAGAAAAGAATAAAAGAGGACAGAAGGTTTAGGTTGCAGAAGGCAACAAAACCAAGACAATGTCCAGCAAATTAAAATAATAAACAATGCAGAAATTAGCTATATTGTCTACAAATTCAATCTTAAAGACAGGGGAGAACAGATGCCCCCACAGGGAAGTTGCTCAAGTTGCTCAACTTGAATTATTGCATTAAAATTTTAATTTTACACAAAACTAAATTTCACATAATTTGATGTTGTATTGTTCAATTGTTCATTGAAAAACTGTATCTGAAGAACATAATTTGAAATAGAATGTATTAAGTTATTAAGTTTATAAAGTTTTAAACTGAGTATTGTGAAACTGAATTCAATGGGTCTGATCCTCTGTGAAAATTCAACTTTCTATACACTTCCACATTGAGTTCTCACAATTCAAATCCAGGTCCTGTAATTCAATTCCAGTTTACTGAGACACACGTCCTTTCTGCCTTTGGATTTAATCTAGACTATATATACAGTATATACAATCCATGATTAAATCCAGTAAACAATAAACATTGAATTACAAGAACTGAATTTGAATTGTGAGAACTCAATACAGTTTCAGAGCCACTGAATTCAATTTCATAATATAACATTAAGTTTCAAGTTTACTGGAATTCATTTCCAAATGAATAAATTAAATATGAAACGATGCTATTCAGATTCACTTTTTCAATGCAACTACTCAAATTACACAATAAAAATGAAAATATAAATTATTCAGATTCAGCTTCTAATGACATATCTACCCATGCATATCAACTGACAAGAGATCGTATCAGATAGAGCAGTACTCTGTACAGAATGGCTTTACATTCTAAAATTTTACATAATGTGATGACCACATCACATTATGTAAAATTTTAGAATGTAAAGCCATAAGTTTTATTTCCATACACATTTTAATGACAAAGCCTGGTGTGAAAAACAAAGCTTTCATGGTAAATATAGTTTCGACTGTAAAGGCAGTGCAGAAGTCATGCAGGTATAATCACTAAAACTATGACCCTTTTAGTATTTCCCATAAAGACAGCTTGTATTTGAGCTATTACAGCACAGGTTCACATTTTAACACACAAATCAAAATACCCACATGTAAATTGAGTTATTGGTTGCTGTAATAATTCCTCCTCCTCTTACGAGCTGTGAGAACATCTGTTTTCTAACTCCAATGATGTGATGGGGGACAATCCATTTGTTTATCTGAAGTTAATATCAGCAGAATCGAAAAAATCCTCGGTGTTTCCTGGACAGTGTTTCTGGCTGAGCTGCAGTGGAGAAATAGAAACACAAACAGGGAATTTTGTACTAAAAATAACTTTTATTTAAGCCTCATATCATCTTTGATAATGCATTTTTGCAGACGAGGACTGGATTTTGTCCCTCCATCTCTTACATTAGAGAACAATAACTCTTTCAATGTACACGTGCATGTGAGTGTTGTTTTAAGAAAAAAAAAATTACTTTTCCTTTAACTGAACGAAACACTCAAAATGAAAACTGAACATGAAAAATCTGCATATTTAAATATACATTTTTATAGGGGGGGGGGTTCGGTATTTCTGGGCTGTGGTCCTGGTTTCACCTGTGCAGTCCAGGTAAAGTCAAGACCTCATCTCCACATCAGTCTGTATGGAGATCACATGGATACAACCTGAATTTTCATTTTCATTAACCTTTATTTAACCAGGAATATTCCCATTGAGATTCAGAATCTCTTTTACAAGGGCCAAGACAGCAGCATAAAAAGTCTCACATAAAAAACAAACAATATACAATAAAACGGCAAATGACATCAACATGAGTTAGTAGTGTTCAGTAACAGGACGTGTGGTCAAATAGTTCTTAATCCTGTTTTTGTAATCTGCCATGCTAATAAGAAACTCTCATTTAAGGAGATTCTGTAGTTTACACCAAGCTTTAAAAGCACTTTTACCAAAGTATCAAAGTATGTACTGAATGACTACTTCATATTAACAAGTGAAGGAAAGGAGTGATTTCTCAGCACAAGGCCCAGGAGCTTTGGGTTGTATCACACAGACTTCCCCAGCAGGTGGAGTCACAGTTATGGAATTATACATGTCCACTTTTCTGAGCACTTTAAGGACTTCTTGTCCATGTTGCATTAAAGATTTAAATTGAAAGTCAATTCTTGACATTGGAATAGTTGATACCACAAGGTGCATTTAGTATGTAGTGACTTTTTCTTCCTGAGCATTGACCACCTCTGCTGTATCACCTGTTGCAATAATAATAATAATAATAATAATAATAATAATAATAATAATAATAATAATAATAATAATACTCGCAATCTGTCTGGATCACAAATACACTCTGAATCAAAGTCATTATCATAGTACCGTGAACAATCCAGCTGTGTAATAATCTACCTGCTAGTTTAATTATTTTCACATATTCTGATAGTAGTAGCTATAAAAGTGACTGGTAGCTTATCAAGTACACACCCTTAACCCCTGTGCATCCCTTAAAAATAAAGTTGATATCTTTAGAGGACAAAACGAACTGCCATAAAAATAAGTATTAATATTATTTTGATTTTAAATCTTCTTTAAAACTTCAATCCTGAATATTTTTAGCTGCTGGTAAGTATTTCCAGCAGCAGGACAGTGTGTGTGTGTGTGTGTGTGTGTGTGTGTGTACTAAATTCTAGGGGATTTTTTTTCACAGTCTCCATAATACAGCAGCAATAAGTGTGTGAGTGGAAAGCAGGAAAATAGCATGCATTTGCCCCATAGAGCAAACATGAGTCTGGTGGAAAATAGTAAAAACTACAGTTTTGCAGCCAGGGCTCTATATTAAAAGCCTGATATAACAGAATGGTTTTACTGTATGATGCAATGGGATCAGGAATTGCTACACAGTTTATTATTATAAACTTATTAAAGGAGCTGAGGTTGAACTTCCAAAATTCGAGAAAAAAAATGCACACCCTTGCCAAAATGTATGCCATGTGCATTAACAGCCAAAATGATCGAAAAAATTAAAAATGTCTGGTGAAAATGACATTACAAGAAATGCTCTATGACTAATATTACCTGGGCTTCTACCTGCATTCATTGTAGTGGCCTGTTTATTTTTGCCAAAATATACCAAAATCTCAGCAAGACGTCGTGTCACTGTTTCAGGGAAAGTCGTTTTAATTTATATCTTTGCTGAATACTTGCAGCATTGCAGCAGAGCATGCCAGGTAATACTGGTAGAAACATGCCTCATGTCTGATCATTTAAACACCTGTGTTGCAAGATAAACTCGCGGAATGTATTCTGCACTCATGTATTATTCCCACAATGCTTTAGAGAGGGAAGGAGGGGTTTCTTTTTAAACTCCCTCCTCCATTATTTCTTCTGTGTGCACTTGTTCCTCCGGAGGCATCCTCTCTGTCTCTCTTTAGTTGTGGACAGATAATTCCCTCTCCTGTCTTTGCCTGGAAATAAACAGAAAGTTGTCGCTTGTTGCTGCTGCATTTCAACACCGGGTAAGAGGAAACATGTTTTATTCTTCTTGTTAGTAGCTAACGTTAGTTAAATTAACAGGGCGCACGCGACAAACGTAGGTAACGTAACTATAAAAAGTTAGCATACCGTTGACGTTATTGAGTTAACGTTAGCTCGCTAAACTAGCTAGTTTGGTCAATATTAGCTAAAGAGCACAACGCAAACTTGCATCTCCATTTGCCAGCCAAACTTTGGGAAACATTTAACGTCTTTATAAGTAAGTCACCTGTAGTCTCTCCTGTCTCTTGACGTTGCACCTATTTGTTTTATTCCCTGAAACTAAAGCACCTGTCTGTGGATTTCACCCATGCTTCAACACTTTGTTCAGTGGCTAACGTTAATGTTGAGTTCAGGTCAGTGACTCTCACCTAGCACCTTGGCATTCCTCACATTCTCCTTCCGTTGAATAACACTAACCCCTGATAATGTCCTCAAACCCTACGTTCATTTTTATTATGATTAATCGCTTGCCAAACTGTTTATCACGATGTGTTTTGAGGGTTAAATGTCATGTCATGTCATTGTCGTTTCTAGCAGGTAACCCTAGATTTACGAGAACTGGCGAAAACGGGCAAAAACTCTCGCGAGACTCATTTCCCAACGACCTAACCATAGTTACCTTCTAGCCACTACCGAATGATCTGAAAAGTAGCTGTTAAAACAAACATAAGATTACACAAAAAAATAGAGCGTTGTGATATATAACCTACGCAGAATAATATAACCGTTAAAGCTGCAGTTGTCATGCTAAAACCAAGCCCCCAGGAAAAGCACCAATTTGACATAGTGGCCAAATGGTGGTATTGCACCTACCGGATCCATCATGTGATGCTCTCTGGCCCCAAAATACTTTTTCCCATAGACTTACATGGCAGCCAGCAGAAATCTCTAGTGCGCCTGCTCTATGGGCCACACAACGCTGCAAATTTTTTTTTCCTAGGATGGTGAAGGCATGCCCCGCCCTACTCTGCCTCTGATTGGCCTACCCTGATATTTTTACCCTAACCCTACCAATCTCATTCCTCATGCCTAAACCTACCCAACCAAATCAATGCAGGCAACAAGTACTAGCCAATCAGAGGCAGAGTAGCAAAAGAAAAAAGCGTGCGGAACATGGATGTATAATAAGAACTGGATCTGGGGTGCTGACCCCCTGCGCATGAGAACAACTGTACTAAAATGTAATATAATGCATTACTATAGGTCTAGTATATTAAATTACTTTTGAGTAACCAGGGGAAATCATGTCTGGCTTACCGGATGAACAGTGCCGGGATAAAGCCTCACTTCCTGCTTGCAGGTAAGCACAGGAAGTCCCTCCCCTTTGTGTTACCATTCTCGAAGTCTCATCGCTGCAGCCGGGGCGTAGCACCACCAAGACGATTGTGATTTGGTTTAAAGAAATGCAAAGATGCTGGAGAGTTTTTTTTCTCTATCCTAGAGTGAAAACACACTGGAGCCAGACCTTACTCCACAGTGCTGTGTCAGTGAGACTAATGTCAAACCAGTACCATACCAGGGGTTTTGCATATTGTTGCCCATTTACCTAAAGTCACATTTAGAGCACAGCCAACCATTCTGCAAACCATGCACTTGTATTAGAAACTTTAGTAGGCTATTGTAACCATTCAATGCAGCCATTGCTTTCTATTATTGTCATGTTTTTGAGTCCTGTAATTCAGTGGTTCCCAACCTTTTTCCTTAAGGGACCCCCTTTTATATCACTGAGCAAACTGACGACCCCTGACTAACATATTTTATGGATATTTCATACTAGGCTATATTCAGTGCATAACAATAACAGTACAAAACAATCAATAAACTGTACAATTAACCTGAATAGTGAATGCATACAGGAAGTTTGTATAACATGAGCAATTTGGATGAATTTTAAGAAGATTATTTCCTGTGAATATTGCATCAGAGATGAGTTTTCCTGTTATTTTTAAGAACTTTTAATCTAATTCTCTGTATTGTTTTTGTTTTTTTGTAACAATCATATATACTTAGCTCTCTTTTTTGACAAATTCAGTTTTTTCTTCTGGTTTTTTTAAGTTTATATCTTAAATAATAATCCAAACTTTAAACATAACAATTTAATTTAGTTCTTTAGTTCTTCACAGAATGAATAAAATGCTGAGATATAGGCCAACTGTATATTTAAAAAAAAAGTTGTCTTACAAGTTGTCTTAAAATCAAAAAGGCCTTGTGACCCCCCCATGAAGTTTTGGCGACCAGTAGCAGGGGTCGGGACCCCCAGGTTGGGAACCAGTACTGTAATCCAGCACAGTCCTTGTGGCAAAATAAATTACATTATTGTTGTTAGGAGGAGGAGGTATTGCAGTGCAGACTGTAAATGAATCTATGCTTAAACTGCATTACCATTCAACGATAATGCAAGAGAAACAAAAAATAACACAGACTAGATATTCAGTGTTATTCAAGTTTAAAGAGTTTACTAAATAAAGTCAATACTGTTTGGAAATGAACTGAACAAATGGCTGCCTGAAACAGTAAGAAATGAAATAAAAATCTAAAAGTGCTCATCAAAAATGGACAGAAAACATGAATTATAGTCAAAAGAGCTCACATTTTTAAATGAGGGGTAAAGGCTCTGATGCTGACCAATCATTAAAGAGACTACTTTTTCTAGGTGTTCTCATATGTTTGCAGTTATGAAGTGCTGTAGGTTACCTGGGGCTCACACTGCATTGCATACACACACACGTCACTCTTGGCAAGGCTAGGATTCACCTGTTACTGACAGAAACACATTGGCATGCGTTTACGGCACACTACACTAAAGATAAAAAAAAAAATCTAGTTAATGAGTAAACTGTGTGTCAAGGCTGGTGGATGCGAAGTGGGGCTGGCAATACGAACCAAAAATCATATCTCAGTATTTTTAGGCTGAATGGCGATATTTGATATATATCCCAATATTTTCTATGAAGTGGGCTAAATGTTCAGTTGTAAGTCAAAGCCACATGTGAGACGTCACAAACACTTTTATTAAAACAAGACTGGAAATGTAAAGACGGGGTTTGTTTCCCTGTTTGGAAATATACAGCTGCAAAACCGGTAAATTTAAAATAAATAGCATATATATAAAATAAAAACAAGCCTTTTTATGAGAAGGCTCCTTCAGTTGTTTTCAATAACAATACAACCAAGATACCAATATGAATCAATAACTGATTAAAATAGAGTACAAGAGTAGAGGTTTAAAGCAGCATAAAATGGAAATACTCAAGTAAAGCAGAAGTACCTCAGAATTGTAGTGTACTTGAGTAAATTGTGTCCATGCTGTGAATGTTGTCTCGTGCAAACGGTGAATTCCTGTCCCTGCGTCTCTCAGATCTACAACCACAACCTGTTGATGGACTCCTTCCTGGGTCAGGTGAAGCTGCCGGCCGAGCAAGGTGAATTCCAGCAGACGCTCCACCTGAGAGACAAGGGCGATCGCCGTGACAACGACCTCCCGGGAACCGTCACTGTCACCATAGTGACCAGCAATGTGCTCACCAACATCTGAGTCAGACCGCGAAAACCATCCAGTCAGCTAAAGTTTACCAAATTACCGGTTTGCCACCCGATTCTCCGCCTGCACACTGCAGTGTGACGGCTGTCCGTTTTTACCAACTACAGAACTACACGTCAACTCCACAGTGAAGTTATAATCGCCTCTAGCTTTACAGTGTTTTTTCATCCTTAAGCTTATTGCTTTTCACAGTTATATATAATGTTAATGTTATTTATCGTTCGTTTTTGTACGTTGTATTTTTTGCACTTTTGATCACTGTGATACTCACCCCAGTGTCTTTAGTGAGGTTCGCCAGTCAGCTAAAAATAAAGAAAAGCACATTTATATATACGAACAGTAAATATTATTAACAATATGTAAGAAGCTAACTGTGAAAGGTGAAGTAGTTAACTAACTTAAGGATGAAACAGCAGTGTAAAAAAGGACACTGGTTGGAGGCGAAGGTCAAAAGTGTCCAATAATGACGTTCCAACTATTGAAATATCTATTTTTGCGCATTGTGTCTATAAAACTTAATTTAAAGACCGTAGACTGACAACTGAGCCCCCTAGCAAGCTAGCTAGCTGCTAACTAGCCAGCCAGCTACGAAATGAAATGTAACAACTTAACACACACTCTTGTCACAGCGTAGGAAAGCACATCGCAATCACCAGATGTGTAACAACTTTGTTCGGCCCATTTTCATTTTGTAACCAGTGTAGCATTAAAGCATGAAGGAATTAGCAAGCTAGCAAACTAGCCAGCTACCTGCTAACGTTAGTTAGCTTGTTACAGCGCCGAGGACGGCTGAATATTAAATATTTTCATGACGACATGAAACATGTGGAACAAAGCCACAGAAGAGCAACTGATCACATGATTCAAACGCTGCTTTGTTTCATGTAATCAGAGACATTTTAGAAGCTACATGCTAACGTTATGTAGGCTACCATAGCAACAGAGTGTATATCCGGTTTCTCATTTTGAATAAGAAATGCAGACGAGCGCCGCCTGCTGGCAGGGAGAGTTATTACCTCTCACGCAGAAAGTTGGCCGTTGTCTGTAGTCTTTACGGTGCG
>JAOVVB010232567.1:0-10378 GCA_028570985.1 Heterobranchus longifilis
ATAAAATACAATATATCATCATAAATAAAAATACAATACATTAAAAAATACATTAAAACACACACTTAGAAGAAAATATCTAGAACACTACAAACATATATATATTTATATGAAGTATTAACATGCAGCGTCCCTCGTCTTCTGCTGCCACGATCGCTTTGTGTTATTATGCGACTGGTCTGGCTTACTGTGCAAACAGAGCCGGGATAAAGCCTCTGGGAAATCTGCCCGGCGCCCGGAAACAGGAAGTCCGAGCTCGAAACATTTGTATTATTCATAACCTTATTGATTAGTTTACTGTGGAGACCAGACGTCACTGCTCGTTGCTCAGGCTGAGTGGGCGTTTCCATTTGAAAAACCCGGAAAAGAACACAGATGGAGAATATAACGGTGTCTCTCTGTCGCCCAAATATCACAGAGAAAACATCTGGTTGAAAGCAAAGTTTAATTACATTACACATCTGTTGAACCTCTCTCCAAAAGATGATGATACCAGAACAAAAGCGACTCATCGAATTCACCAATACCCCGAATCTTTAACATTTTCCTTGCAGACAAAAAATTCAAGATACTTTTTAACTGAAAGGATCTCATAAATGCATTTGTCGTTTTATATATTAACTTAAAAACTTGCTATCGGACAATCAAAAAGTGTTTCTGCATGAGCTTGATTTGTGTTTGACTGAATACACGAGCACCGTTTTCTCAAATATTTATAACCCGTGCAGCTTCTATCTGTACCAGATGCCTTTCATGTTTATCCCGAGAGCCTGGCATTCATCTCCCGAGTAGCGCTGCCCTGATGTCTGGCTCTGTTTCGTTTTCCAGATATTTCTACAGGGCGTGTCAAGGAGCGCTGTTTCCCAGTCCGGTCCAAGTTGGAAGACAGTTGGATAAACTCCCCGCCGAAACCCGCAGGAACATTCTGAGCCTCAGCAGGGTCAGCGCGGGGTCGCCGCTCAGCCCCAAGCCTCCCTTCCTGTCCCTCGCCAAGCCTTCCCCGAGAGGGTGCAATAAAAAAGACCAGAGGAGCTTCCCCGGCTCCGAGACTTCACAGGGGCCCGTTTTACAAGAGGGCCGGAGGAGCCCGCGGGGGCCCGCAGACAGTAAGAGGGGCCTCTCGGATCTCTACGCTTTAGTCCGTGCAGAAAAAGACACTCTTCCGTACGCCAAAGACGCTCCGAAGCTCCCGGGGGAGCCGCGGCCTCCTGAAGCCAAAGACTCCAAAGAGACTCACGAGGCGTCGGGCGCGAGTCTGCGCGGCCGGGTCCCCTCCACGCCGCCGCCGCCGCCGCCGCCGTCGCAGGCGGACAGCGTGCAGCTCAACCTGCCCCCCGACGGAGACTCCCGGTGCGTCAAATACACGAGGGACTCGGAGGAAAGACTCCGGTCTGACCACACGGTTCATCCTGCACAGAGGACAGAGCAGGCGCTGCACACCGCCTTGTGATGTCTCACCGTCTTAAAGGAATACTTCGCCCTCGAGATGAACATTTGTTCTTCAGTTTCTCACCCGCTGTTGCGTGAAGACGTCTTTGTTTTTTTTGTCGCTCGTCTCCACGGTGAAAACTGAGAAAAGTCTTGATGAATTGAAGTGACAGGGCGTGGCGCCTTGTTCCCACGGGTCCTTGAAATCCTTAAAAGTTAGTGAATTTGAAAGTTTTTGAAAATAGATGCTTGGGTTTATGTATTTTGAAAGAACAGACATAAATGTTCTTTTGATATTTCTTTTACGTAACGTTATTAAATAGACTTCGTTCCGCTGTCTGCAGCCTGGTCTCCTAAAAATTAAGTTCCTTTACAACGAAGCTGCATTCTTAATTATGTTTTTAGGAGAAACGTATTTCCTCCCTGATTACTTTTGTTTTTTGACGTTTTACAAAAACGTTTCTAATCAAAGGCTGCGTCGCAAAAACACAGACTTTCATTTGGGAGAAAGTGTCCCGTGTAAAACCAAGAATCAACAAACGGGATTTTATTTTGTTACGTAACAAACTTTACAGACTTACTTTACCCAAACCATCATCTTTTCTTAAACCTAACCAAGTAGTTTTATATCAGTTCATAATATTATAACTGCGACAGTAATCCAGGAAGGAAAATATTTCCCTTGAAACATGATAGAGAATGTAGTTTAGTTGTAACTTTGTAGGAGACGGGGATGCCCGCAGTCTTGTAAGGAACTATTCTGATTAGTCCTTGAATTTCAGGGAATTGGGCCTGAAAAGTCCTTGAATTTGATGTTTAAGAAGCAAAACTATAAAACATCCATTTACAAAATCTCACACAACTCGTGCAGTATAATCCAAGTTTCATTTATCCAGTCGTGTCCTCAGTACTTCCCAAACATGTGACTTTTTGCATAAACCTTACTATTTAAACACTAAAACCTTACTATTTAAACACTAAAACCTTACTATTTAAACACTAAAATGTTACTATTTAAAATACTGCCGCTGCTCATCCGAACTCACACGGACGAGTAGCGGAAGTGTTTTCTATCTGTGTGGAAGTGTTGTAAATAGTAAGGTTTTAGCGTTTAAATAGTAAGGTTTTACCAAAAATGCATGTGTTTGGGAAGTACTGACGAGTCCACGAGTTGTGTGAGAATTTGTCAACGTAAGTTTTATTAAAGTTTTGCTGTTTGACTGCCGTTTACATCAAGACTTTCCTCCGTTTTTCGATTCTCCGTTCACCGTGGAGCCATGCGACGCTCCGCGAGTAACTGATGCACAAATGAGAAGTGAAGTATTCCTTTAAGTATGTTACTCAAACTCCAATTTGCACGATTTTCTTTTTTTTTTTAATCTATAATTTTATTGTATTTTTCAAGGAGATTCTTTTATAAAAGATACAAATAGGTACTTTATATTTTGGATGTTTAAAGATATTTTTTAGGTTTTGAAGATGGAAGAACTGGAATATCTCCTGTTCGTTTTCTTTTTTTTTTTTTTTAAATCCTGGAAATGTTTTATTTCAAACATGCATCTCAGTAGTTGATCAGGTTTTAATCTAAGGAAGAGCAGAGTAGAGACATTCCACGGCTGCCTTATTTGGGAGTTTATTTTCTTCCTCAGAAATGGTTCTTCTATTGTTTATTCTTTTAGCTTTGCCTGTAAATGGATCAGATGCCGGCGTGGCCTTGAGTCAGCGTTGATATTCCTTTTACAGAAACACGTGTCCGTGCAGATTCTCAAAGAGTTTTATCTTTACCTAAATCAGCAAATAGTGGCATTGGCTCGGTGGCACAGTTCAGTCTTGTTGCTGGATTTGCAAACGTTTGTTTGCTAATTTTTTAAAGACTGAAAAGCGTGTTTATAGCTGTTCTGTCATACAGTACATTCCACTGAATAATTATGAGAGCTGTTGATCATGCATCATGAGAATTCACCAAGAAACAGAAGCAACAATCTACCAGTAATGATGCTGTGTGCGTGTGTGTGTGTGTGTGTGTGTGTGTGTGCGTGTGCGTGTGTGCGTGTGTCCACTGACTCATTGGATCTGTTCTAACAGTGCCAGCCAGTTTCACATTAAAAGAATAGTTTGACATTGTGGGAAATACACTTATTTACTTTATTAACAAGCAGATTGTCTGCTGGTTAAATACGAAGCTCGATGCTAGCCCCGCTAGCAGCTAGCCGCTAGCCGCTAGCAGCTAGCTCTGTCCAAAGCTAACCTAATCTGCTTTACAGCACCTCTAAACTCACTAATTAGCATGTGTGTCTTGTTTGTTTAATCCACATAAAAACTTTGTCTTGTTGTCACGGTCAGGTTTGCCAGGCAACCAGCTGTAACTCCAAGAAGTCGCTGCACCCGACCAAGAAATAGTCCCGCATGTAGCCCCTGTAAAACCACAAAATGTTGTTTTGATATGTCCGTTTTTTATACGGATTAAACAAACAAGATATAACTCAGTAAGTGAGCTTTAGAGGTGCATGTTATTTACATTTGGACAGAGGCAGGCTAGCTGTTTCCCCCTGTTTTCAGTCTTTATGCTAAGCTAAGCTAAGCTAACCGTCTCCTAGCTGTAGCTTCATATTCGGCGCACAGACATGAGAGTGGTGTCAATCTTCTCATCTGATGCTGTTTTCTGACATGACCTCATGAAGAATCAGGACCGGACATTATCCAGAGTTGCTCTTTCACACATAGCTCAGACGTGATCTCATTTACTGGAAATACTCCGAATTTGTGGCTCAATTTCAATTACAGAAGCTCCTGAATCTCATCGTCTCTCCAGTTTCGTTGGTGTCTTTGTGTAAACGATCCTTCTTCTTCTGGTTTCGTGCCAGCTGCACGGTAGAAACATCATCAACACGCCGACTCGCTCGCTGTGAATTCTCCAAATCAGACATTACACAGACTTTGTACTCTGTAAAGTGAGTTTAAAATCCGGTCCGCATGATTTCGAATGTTTGCGTTCTGTCGTGCAGCTCCTCTGGCTGATGTGGAGTTCGGGGCTGCGGTGTGAAACTTTCAGTAAGGAAGCAAATATTATTTCCCCCAAAAATGTCAAACTATTCCTTTAAGCACTGTACAGTAGGTTGACAACAAGCTACCGTCATCATCGTTTCGTAAAACAAGTTTACTTGAAGGTCCTTTTCCTCAGCGTTTATTTCAGAGTTGATCTCAACAGTCTTCTGTTCTGCTGGTGCTCGGCTGAAAACCAAAAAAAAAAAAACGGTGAAAGAAGGCCTTTCCCAAATTTAAAAGATTGCGGCTTTAAGATTTAAATTTGCACTTTGAAAGCATTATTTTAGAATTGCCGTTGAGTATTGTTGGTGGTGCAGAATGAAACGTTTGATTCCTGTCTGCTAGTAAAAGTATGGAAAATTGGAACGATGCTAATACAGTTTGTTTAATTGTTCAGCATTTAAAGCAGCAGCACCTTTTTGTATGTTATGATTGTCGTATCTCTTGCAGTACATTTTTATAAAGTGTATCAGTTACCAAAGATCATTTATATTTCTGTATTTTCTAAGCAATAGTATGTGCCTTAACACTGGATAAGAAATTACAAATGGAAGAGTTTGCTCACGATGCTGAAGCTGTGTTTGTTCAAAGATGACGCTGCGTCTCTGTGTTTGCCGTAGATGATATTTATGAGGCTACATGCTATGTGGTCTCTCTCCTCCTGTCTGTCTTTTGCACACGGAGCCTGTTTCTGGCATGTTGTTCACATTCTGACTGCGTCAGGCTGTCCACTTTGTTTTATAGCTTCTGTCTGTTCTCTGCTTCTGCCGTCGCGCTTCACGTGCCAGAATGAAGCTCGAGCGTATTCACTGCTGAATTCCAACACTTTTTTTTTTTTTTTTTACAAATTCCACACGGGGACCTTTACTCGAACATATCAGAGCTCCAGTCGGGTTTTCATTTGTATTTTGGTTACAAGGTAAGCCTCCTGTAAGCTTTACGTTGTAGATGTAAGAAATTATCTGCTGTTAAATCAGTTCAGTATCATTCCAAGGTATTAAAGGGATAGTTTGGATTTTTTTTGTTGTATGAAGAACTTATCCAGAGTCGGTGTGTTACCGACAGACAGGAAGTTAAGCAGTGTACCGCTGTGCACGAGGCCACACTGCAAAATGTATTTGAGCCTCCTGAAAATGTCAGTATAAGTGAACGCCATATTTACAAAACTGAAGCCGTTATTATCGCTCTCTTCAAATCCACCAGACAAGGCGAACACAGGAGTTTCTGGTCGACCGCCGCCTCCAGCGGTTCGTTTGTTTGTAGCGGTGAGAGTTTTGTTTTCCCGCGTAAAGCCGATCCAGGTCGCTCGACTCAAGTTATGGCTGCACGATTCTGGTCAAAATGAGAATCACAATTTTTTCCACTCAAAATTGAGATCATGATTTTCTCCCACAATTCTTAGGGACACCAAAAGAAAAAATGTTTATTGCAGTGCATATTGTCTTCATGCAGACAGTACAAACAATATGATCATCACAGTCTTATTTCAATGAATGGTGCAGTCCTGATTCCTGAACGTTTGTGGAAGACTTACTGTGGGTGCACATGTGGTGGGGGGGTTTGAGGGTGCTCCCCCAAGAACATTTTACATTTTTCTATTTAATATGCAATTTCACATCATTTTGGTCCATTATTATTTTTATTATTATTATGAGCACTCATTCTAAATATGCAACTCCCCAAAGCAAATATGGCCGAATCGTTGTCCTTCAGAAATAAGATCACGATCTTTTAACGATTAATCGTGCAGCTCTAACTCAAATCGCTCACCGCTTGCTCCAAAACCAGAGTCCTCCTCACCAGGAAAAACAAAGTCTGCCGCGTGATAACAGACGGTGACGCCCGTCATGCTCGAACTGCAGTAACACAGAGCCGGTTGAAAAGTTTCACTTTAAGGCAACACTCCAACTTAAAAATAAATCAAATCCTCTGTGCGGTCCATCCAAAGTTCTCCGCTCACATGCTCTGGTTCTAACTCTTTTAAAACAACAAATAACACAAACTAAACTAACCGCTGGAGGCAGCAGTAGACCAGATACTCGTGTTCTGTGAGGTAAAATTACATTTTTTGTCAAAGAAGCGATTAAGCGAGTTAAAGAGAGCGATGTAACGGCTTCAGTTTCCTGTTGGAAAGAGCTGACTGACGGCAAAGAAAAGTGAAAATATAGATTTTTTTTTTAGGTTTTACTGTCCCGTCCACAGCAGTACATTGCTTCCTGTTTCTAAACTGGACTCGTGTCGACCGCCATCTACTGTAGGTAATAAACTGACTAATAAACTATGGATAAGTACCTCATACAACCCCACTTCAAAAGATCTGAACTATCCCTTTAATTTAAGTCTAATAGACCCGAGATCACTCAAATTTTTGGACACAACTGCAATCACCAACTTTGGAAAAACTATATTTTAAGTTTTAAGAGATACACATTTTTCTTATCAGTTCTTTGAGTAATTGTACCATGGCTACTTGTGAACAAAATAAAAAATGATGATAATAAAGTATTTATCCTTTGCTACTTGTTTGTCTGTTCAGGAAAATGTACTCTTTGCTTAATAAAATGTCTCAGTGTTGATATTGTCTGCATCGTGAGCTGCGTGCTCTCAGACCTCGGGCCTTTGGTGTCGGCACTGAAAATGGATCAAATAGTTGAGAGCTTACCACACTACACAGCTCAAAGCGCAGCCCGCCGTGTGTTGTTGCAGTGAAACTGCAGATGCTGACGTTAGCTTGATCAATGTGTGTGTCTCGCTGAGCGCAGGGGTTTATTCTCAGCTCCTGAGGGTGTAAAGCATAAACTACATCAACAAGTAGCTGCATTCAAACCGGGTTACAGTATATATTACAGTATATATATATATATATATATATATATATAGTATGGTCTCGGGACTGTCAGGAAAATATTAACATTTAATGTGATATTGGGAATTCATTTGAGGGTTTTTTTGTGTCCTAATTCAGATTTGATGTGTTTTTCTGTTACATAATGCCTTCTGTCTACTTGTGATTCTGTTAACTAATTTAAGCATGTCATAGATAAATATGAAGATCCAATATTCTGCTCATTTCCAGGATCAGACTTGTATTTTGGGTTTCTACTAGAACATGTTCACGTGCTTTAATGTTTTCCCTCATACTGTCTGTCTGAATATACCTGTATTCAGCCTCTGTCTGAAACACTCAGTTTTAGCACCTCTCTTTAAGCCCCGCCTCCTGAAAAAAGCCCAGTCTGCTCTGATTGGTCAGCGTTTCCACATCTGCGCTTTCAGCATCTGCACCGTCATTGCAGCCGGGGAATGACTGACGGCACTATAGTGGCACTTTCTACCTACCTATATATATATATATATATATATATATATATATGTATATATGTATATATGTATATATATGTATATATGTATGTGTGACATATGTGACATCATAACTCCTGACGACTCGTTTAAAGGCAGTTAAGTGTGTATTTCTCTGTGGATTGAGCGTTTTGATACTTCCACAGTATTTATATAGCATCTCGACCTGCTTTATAATAAAAGAAAGGCATGGAAATCTTTTAATGTATGTTTCATATGATATTGGGAATTAATTTGAGATTTTTGTTTTTGTTTGAATTCAGATTTTACGTGTTTTCTGTTACAGATTATGCATTTTATCTACTGTTTCTGTTACATGTAAACATGTCACAGACACATGACAATGCCTCACTACTAAACTGACGTTTAACATCCTCGACAACCTCTGTAGTCATTTAGACACTTGTTAGCAACCGCCTTTTTAAACATACATAAAAGCTTCATAATTCACCAGCAGGGTATTTACAGACGTGTTTTATGTTGTAGAACAAAATGTGAAAATCTCTGAAGCTTGTGTTAACCACAGACCTTATTTCAGACGTCTAAACAAAAACACATAAAAAAAACCCATTGACTTTGAGACGAGGGAACCGGAGGTGCTAAAATGCAAACTTTCTGGGTTTTAAAACTACAAACTAGGGCACCCTATTATAGACCAAAACTGTATTTTGCACCAGGCTGTAAACATGTTTATTTCTGCTGTAAACTTGGGCATTTTCACATGGAGGTCTATGGGGATTGACTTGCTTTTGGAGCCAGCCTCAAGTGGCCATTCAAGGAACTGCAGTTTTTTTTGGCACTTCCGCGTTGGCTTCATTTTTCAGCCCCGGAGGTAAAAACAAACAGTTTGCAACTGCAAAGTGATGTAATTATTGAGACTTACACATAGCTTCACCTCACTTAGTGCATTTGCTTTTCAAAGACCTTCTGGCTCCAGTTTCTGATGGAGCTACTGGTGACAAACAGAAGGCTATATTTGCATAAATTCAACTCTCAGCGTCTGATCCGCTCACACATCTGTCCAAAGGTGTGATATTAAGAGGCCATCAGAAGATGGATGATCTTTGGCCTGGTGTTGCGGCGGCGTGTCTTTGCCTGGTGTGCGTAACATCTGCGGTCGAGCTGTGGGACGTTATTAATGTTTCTTTTTAAGGCACACTGAGGGAAAAGGGACAGACGAGGCTCTGCTGATGCTGCTGCCTTTAGCGAGCCGCTGCGACGGGACGGCCAAATTACTGACCGGCGCTGCACTTTGCAAGAGCAGATTCTTCGTGTGAACACGGAGATAATGATGACTCCTCTGCCCTCGCAGCGCTGCTCTCTCCATCTCTTTCAAAGCCCGAGTGCAAAGCAGCCGGATTGATCAGCTTTTTTTTTTCTTTTTTTTTTCTTCTGCAAACTGTGTAAAACTTTAGTGCGCATTGTGCAAAGCTTTACCCTCTGCACAACAACATTTTGTGTGATTTATCTGCTCTCTCCGTGGCGTTAGATAAGCAGCACATGCAATATTTTGTCGCACGTGTCACGCATTGTGTTATGAGAATTCATGTGAAAGATTGATCATATAATTAAAACAGGCTCCTCTCTGGAAATGGCGGATTCCTCACAGTCTCCTTCTTTCATTTTCTTTTTCTAATTACTTTTTTGATGACCTGCAGTCTGCAGACAGACAGGAGACTAATTCCGCAGAAGCTAATGGAGTTTGATTTGCATTTTATCATAAAGGAGCTTCATTGATTCTGGTCATTAAAGTCGCCCTGACCCGCTTGGTGACCCATTGTTTTAACGAGCTTAAATCAGGACGTTTTCAATTTCCTAAGCTGCCTCGTAAATAATCTGGTCCAATGAAGCCATCAGAGAGCGGGATTATGGGGGATTGTTTATGTTTTAAAAGCCTCGCAGCCTCTCCTCTCCACTTTTTGCCGAGAAGACTTGAAGACTCATTCATTTACACCCGCGTGGAGCCGTGCTCCGCATCGCTCTTGATTCCAAATAACAAATGTCGGCTTTTTTTGTGAGCCAGGGCCATCTGTCTTCCAGTTGGTGGAGCCATTGTGAGGCTTGAGCAAAAGCATGATTGCTCTTTTTCAGTCTAACTTCCCACTGACACAGGAATCCATCCAGCACAAACAGCAGGGACACACACAAAGACAGACAAACACCTACCAGTCATTTATAGTCTGCACTTCCGCTGTGGGAGGAAATGTTACGAGGAACACACAAACTGGAAGAGCACTCGGAGAGCGCAGACCTCCGCCGAGGCCGTGCCCTATCTGCCCTATCCCTGCTGGTGCATTTCGAAGCTTTTACGTGTGTTTAAAAAGGCGGCTGCTAACAAGTGGCTATATGAGACTACAGAGGTTGTCAAGGACGTTAAACGTTTAGTAGTGGTGACGGTGACGTGGGCCACTAAATGCAACAGTTGGTGTAGTTCATTTATAGCCTAACTTTAGCTTTTTACTTCTGCCGCTTGCATTTATGCTTCTAAAATCATAAAAGTGGTGTTCATATGGAGAGATTATCTTGCTAGACAAAATGTGTAAGTATC